>JASAND010008066.1:0-11654 GCA_030248195.1 Trissonchulus latispiculum | reverse complement strand
TAGTACTTCGTTCAGTTACGTATTGCTCCCAAATAAAACATGATTACTAAACATAATATTATAATTATTAACCACATTGAAATCCTAACTACAAACTTTTCCTATTTCTAATCTAAACTCTAGGTACTTCCCTAAACTATTGGTTTATGCACATTTTCGTGATTCTCTCATTAGTGTTGCTGTTTTACTTGACTTAAACTTTGGGAACTTTGAAACTTGGTAACTCGAATTTAGGAAAACTTCGCGTTTTCCTCACTTGTAACAAAGTTTAACCGAAACTTGCGAAAGCCCGAGTGAATAATAATTGCCAAGCAATTATTATTAAACAAAACTACAAAACATATTATATTTTAATTTACCGAATAGAGGAAGCCGGCCAGTCCTCCCCAAAGCTCAGAATTATTAATCAACCAGATAATGTAAAGACTCAAGGTTTTGGATTCGGTTTGAGAATAACCTATATTTTTTAGAAACCTGATAATTTTGAAGCCGACCTAACGCTGAAAACAAAGACAATTATGCAAACAGTGACTTTTAAATCGTTAGCGCCTTCGTTATAGAATATGGCCGGCAACACCTAGTTGCCGGCTGTGGGGTGAAAAGATCCCTATAACTAGCTTAATTAAATTAGGGTCGTAATTAAGGGACCCGGCTTTTGTAAATTTTGTGGGGAGGAACTGGCTTAATGACTGTTGTTACGATTGATTAACCTCAAAGTGGCACCCTACTAGGCAGGCTGAAGAAATTTTACAGAAGAAAATTGGGAGAGGTCACGATGTAATGACCTCTGTATTTCTCTCCCCATAAATTTTACTTGTTTAATATTAAGAGCTTGGAAAACTAACAAACTTCAGAAATAATGAATTTTCATCTTCAACTCCTTTCATGGCAATCAAATCAAAAATTAATTTTTATGCTTAAAATTGACCGAAACGTAAAATTGAATTTACACTAAAAATCAAATTATGACGACTTTAATTTCTGAAATACCTGCACCAAATTATGGAAAAATTGTAGTTTGTACTTAGTAATCAGAAATACTTTAAAATTCTTTTAAAACGCAGTTGAATTGAAATTAGATTAGATTAGATTGAAAAGTAATTTTTGAAACCCCGTAAATTTAAAACAGTTTTGTTTTGAACGAATTTTAAAAAATTTCTGATTACAAACTACAATTTTTTCCATAATTTGGTGCAGGAGTTTCAGAAATTAAAGTCGTCATATTTTGATTTTTAGTGTAAATTCAATTTTACATTTCAATCAATTTTATGCATAAAAATTAATTTTTGATTTGATTGTCATGAAAAGAGTTGAAGATGAAAATACATTATTTCTGAAGTTTGTTAGTTTTCCAAGCTCTAAACAAGTAAAATTTATGGGGAGAGAAATACAGAGGTCATTACATCGTGACCTCTACAGAGGTCATTACATCGTGACCTCTCCCAATTTTCTTCTGTAAAATTTCTTCAGCCTGCCTGGTAGGGTGCCACTTTGAAGTTAATCAAGCGTAGCAACAGTCATTAAGCCAGTTCCTCCCCACAAAATTTACAAAAGCCAGGGACCCTCTATCTCAGGCTCAAAAGGTGAGGTCCCCACTCAAATCCCATAAACTACAAAACCCCCATGGCCACGAGGGCCCTCTTCAAAATGCAAAACTGGCCTCTAGGGCCGTGGCTTGGAATAAAAAGAGAAAAAAGGGGCGCGGAGGCCCAAAAAAAGTCACATAATATAAAATTAGGCCCGAGGGCCGATAATGCAAAATTCCTAATATTTTTGAAGCTAGCCAGTGAATTTTGAGCCGGGTATAGAAGACCCAAGGGCTCCTCAGGTTGTAGGTGTTCGCGGGTATAAACTCACATGCTTTTCTGGCCCGAAGGCCAGAAAAGTTCCTAGATTTTTCCTAAAAATTTATAGAGAGTGCACAGTCCTAGGTGCTGCAAACCACAGCCCACTATAAGGACGTGCACTCGGAGAAGAAAATTTGGCCGACCGCTCTCGGTCGGCCCTCAGCGAACACTAATGAAAGTTTTAGAATTCGCCACTGAGCTGACAGCTCTCTGACAGCTCAGTGACAGCTCGGAGACGGGGACTTCTCTTTGATTTTAGGTGGAAGCTTCTAGAAGTTTCTAGAAACTTCTAGAAGCTTCCTATCTTTTCCACATGAAAATGCAGGCTCTTTTTGGGCCTGGTGGTCAGTTGGGGTGAAGATTAACGATAATGGCGAAATATTGCCCCCAGCTGACCACTCTTTTGATTAATTTCTGGGTCCGAAACTTTCTGAAATTTTATAAAATTTTGGTTAACATGTAAATGCAACCAAAGGGGGAAGTTTCGGACTTAATTTTCAACTTTCATGGATTCAACTGAGATGGGGCTCAAAAATCAGGCCAATCCCGGCCGATTATAAAAAATAGTTTTAAGTGTTATCTTTGGGCACAACTTATATGTCCATTTTCAACCTCTTAATTTTCTTTGGCTTCTCTTGTCCTGGGCCCCTACTTTGAAATTTTGAGTGAACTTTTGGCCGCAAACAAGAGAAGCCAACACAGCAACCTTAGCAGCAATTGCTCCCTATTGCTAGAAACTCAGTGTCCTCGCTTGACCGAGGAAGTAGGGAGCAATTGCCTAAAAATGTGCATAAAAAATCATACGTAATTTTCTAGATAAAACTAACTACAATTCCCATTTCTACGTATGTTACTACCTATTCTTAGCAATTTTCGTTAATTTTAAATTATTAAGGAGGAGGCTAAGCCCCCTCCAGACCTACCTATGTACACAAAAGTGTATACTAACTTTTATTCTGGAGAGGCAATTCTCTCCTGGCCTCTTGGCCCAAAACTAAAGTTCAAGTGAGGACAAACCTCACGTAAAGAGAATGAATGGACGTAGTAGTACTCCCACTACTACGCTGTCTGGGAAGTAGACAACTTCCCAGACAATGGAAAATGGGAGTTTCCAAAAGTTAAGGCAAAGGTGGGAGGGAATTAACTTTAAGGCAAACCTTTTAAAAGGTAAGATTACGAAATAGAAAGTAATCTTACTAAAACATTTTGATTAATAACTCATTCATTTTTGGGAATTGAAAAGTGGGGATTGCATTTTTGGAAACCGGAGAAAATTGCCTTTCCAATGAACCTAAGTTGTTTTCTAACCAAAAACCATTAAAATTAACTAATTAAGGCTTAATTACCACTAATTAATGAATATAAATCCTAACTAACAGATGACATGTCCATTTTACATTATATAACTACGTAAATATCTATTTTAAACCTACCTAAGTGACTATCTTCCAATATTTGGCATTTTATTGCCATAAAACTGCACTTTAGGGAATTTCTACGGGCTTAGAAACGAATTCGAGTAATTCTTTTCTGTGATTAGTAGCTAGAATTGCCTTGACATGGATTTCTTAACTGCCACCGATGACAATATAATTGAAAAGGTCCCATCCCGGACCAATTCCGGATCAAAGAAGAGTACCCACTCTTCAATTAGATCTCCTGCCAATTCACTCTGGTCAATAGATTCTTTGATTTTGGTATTAGTTCTACCTGTGCGTTTCGTTATTCTTAGTATTTTAGATGATGAGATATTTCCATTAAGGCGATTAAACGAGTCTACTTCTATTATAAATTCAACCTTTGGGGTAAAGACCGGAGATATTAATAGTAGGTTTCAGTCTGGCAACTCTGATATTTTCTATCAAAATGTTCTATTTAACAGAGTTTTGTTCTTCTTTGAAACAATCAACTGGTTAACCAATTTGACCCATTTTGACCATTAATGAAAGTCTTTTCATTACACTACGTAGTCCTAGTGCACCTTGGTGTAGCTCCCAAGCTACACTAGTGCTGAAAAATATGCGCAACTATTTTGATTGCAGATTGCCGATAGACTGCGTAAAGTCTGTCCATTCAGCTGCTTAAATAGCAGCTGCCAAATCTAATTTGCATATTCTCTCCCAAAAAACAGCCCTAAGCTAGCCCTATGCTGAAGATAAGGCTTCTGAATGGAGAAATGACTCATACTGCAATGGTCATACTAATTCTCTTTTTATACATTCCTGCTCCAGCAGGAATAACAAGTAGAGTTGCTGATATGCCGGGTTTTGCTTATCCGGCAGGCTTAACCGCTGTTAATACGGTGCAAACTGCTAATCTTCACGCCATAGGAAATTTTCCTGGAGAAACATTTAGCGTGAGGAAGTTTACTGCCAGCCTGACACTGCCAGCGAACAGCGACGATAAAACAATAATAAATAGTTTTGACAAGCGTGCATCTCAAACGGCTTGTTAGGGTAATTTCGTAGATAGTTTCTTATTTTATGATGAGCGTGGAATTGGATATGCATATGCTGGTGGCGGTGGGTAGTTAATGTCTGTTATGAAAGCTCGCTACCTAGCACATTATACCATAGTCCAAGCAATATTTTATGAAAAACTTTGTTCAGGCAATTCTCTATAGCAGAATCTTGCCCTTTTCGGGGACTACTTGTTTCGTTTTGTTTGTAAAAGCAGATTATTGCTGTAAACTAGGGCTGTGACCGGGCCGTGAAGCGGGCCCGGAACCGGCACGATTTCGTAGAATGCGACCCTGTCGCGTATTTATAAAATGTACACTTGATTCGCGCAGAAGTGAACAGCAATATCGTGCATACCTTCAAGATGTAGTGCGATTGTAAGTGCACAACGATTTCGCGCATCCTAAGAAAGTGTACACCGTTTTCACCACACTACTTATGTACAAGGTTATTGATAAAATGTTTTCTAGTTGTCCTACTAGACAATCAAGACAATCAGAATGTACCTGTTATATTATTTCCATTCCTTCTCGCGCTTAGAAAAGATACAGTAGAAACTACAATAATTATTTTTGCAGCATTTTAATTTGCATTTTAATTATTATTTTTGATAAATACAAAAAGATAATATGGAAAGAAATACAGAATACAGGTTAACTCTTGTAATTTCTACAAGATATCGTTTGCAGCTTACCACGGGAGATACATGTAATGGAAATAATATAATCTAATGCCAAAATTGATTGAAATCAACTGAAATTAACTGGCATCCAGAAGGGATTCTCTGTGTTATGAACTTATGAAGAAGATCAACGAATTGATGATGTTGGATTTGTATATTATCAAACGTCCAAGCAGTATTTATAATTGTTTAATTGTTGATAGCCAAGCCAGGGTTGCCGTGTACTCGATATCATTCAAATTTCATAATTAGGGACCAAGATTTGCACTTGGCTGAAAAAAGAATTCTGAATAGGATAATAAGCCTAGATTTAATTAATACCCAATTTATTAGTAGACTCAATCCTAAGAGCAAGGAAAAAGTAATTCGGTTATCAGAACCCCTGATATATGGAGTTGTCACTCCCCTAGTAAGTAAAAAGGAGTGAAAAGGTGATAATCTTGTGAATTCCAGGCCTTAATAAAAACAGGTGTTACTCATGTGGGTCCGCTCTCTTTGTACGAATGTCATTAATACCTCAAGTACACTTTATAAATTATCAGCTGAAAATATGAAAATCATAATACTAGGAATCAAAATAGCTGTTAATTCCCCTATAACGTTGTTCTTAGTCAAAAACAGCATTTATTGGAAGATGGTTCCATTATTAGGTATTAAGTAACTAGGTACGTAGGTGATATTTAGGCTTAATTAGGTATATAATAATTAATTAAATTTCATAATTTTGTCCGATGATAGGATCAAGTAAACAATTTCCCCCCCAAATTCTCAAGTAAACTATCTCCCCCCCAACGCTATAAATCTTTCAATGCTTAACCAATTTAGCTCAAATTTTGTGTGGATGCATTCCAACACATGTCTGATTGACTGGTAATAAAATTTTAAAATTTTAAAAAATTTAAATTTTTAAGTTTTTTAAGGGGGACCAAGGGGAATAAAAAATTTTTGTCGTCAATTTTGCATATAGGGGTTTTCGGGGTCGTAGAACACGAATCTGAAGTCCGTTTTTCGATTCAGCTATTCGTTAGCTCAGTCAAAGCTAAAGTAGGAAGCTTAAGATGTAAGCTTGTACTGAACTAACGAAAAGCTGAATCGAAAAACGGACTTCAGATTCGTGTTCTACGACCCCGAAAACCCCTATATACAATGTTTCAGCAAAATTGACGACAAAAAATTTTTTGATTCCCCTTGGTCCCCCCTTAAAAAACTGAAAAATTTAAATTTTTTAAAATTTTAAAATTTTATTACCAATCAATCAGACATGTGTTGGAATGCATCCACACAAAATTTGAGCTAAATTGGTTACGTTTTGCTAAAGTTAACATCAAGTAAACTATCTCCCCCCCAATTGAGGCTGGGGGGGGGAGATTGTTTACTTGATCCCGATGATATAACTTGGGGCTATCAGAAACGCAAATTTCTTCTGATTCCAAAAATGCAAACCCGACTTTCTAATTCCCAAAATTGAGAAAGTTATAAGCAAAAATGTTTTTGTAAGATTAATTTTTATTTCGTATAATCTTAATCACTGTAAAAATGAGTGTTCTAAAGTTGGTCCTTTCTTTCACCTTTGACATAAGTCACTCCGTTCCTTTTTTATTGTCTGGGAGGTTGTCTACCTCCCAGACTACATAGGGACCAGGTGTGGTGTTTCTTCATCCTTTTCGTCCCCAACAATTGTCCTTACATGAACTTTTGGCTGAGCTAAGACCAGCAGAAGAGAAAGGAAAAGAGTACCTCTTCTAGGAGGAAATAATAAACGCAATTAACATTTAAACAATTAACATACACTACCACCTCACGAGTCAAAGGGGGCTGACCTCTCTGTATATAATAGTAAAATTATAACGATAAGTAACTAGACAGGAGTAGTTAGCTACGTAGTATATCATAGACTAATTTTTAACTATTAATAAATTGTGTAATTCGTGCAATTTTTGGAAAAGTGAAGTCCAAATTTCTGAGATTACCCCTTTGGATATGTTTATGTGTTAAACAAAATTACTCAAAGTTTCGCCGATTTTCCAATTTTTATTTATCCAGCATGTTGGGTCTTTGAGCCAGTTTCATTTTATTTTTATTATTATTGTATCATTTCTCCATATTTCATCCAAAATTATTTCACATTTAGTCAGCGGAACAAGCTTCTGTCAGTTTCAGCCGGCAACACAAAATAATTTCAGTTTCAGTTCTAGTTTCGGTCAGAGTTTCAGTTTGAGTTCATTCAAGAAAGGACGGTTTCTAGGGTCTAGGTTCATATAAAGCATAGTTGGATGATTATTACGCATTCTCCTCCTTGCAGAATACCCAAATTTTAGTTTCAAATTGTTGATTTTGTAGACTGTTTAAAATAATTTTAGTTTCAGTTTCAGTTCTCTTGATTGAAACCGAAACCTGTACCGTCTGTGAATAGTTTCAGTTTCAGTGACAGAAACATCATTACCGATGTGAGCTCTGAAGCATCTAGAAACTTTTTAATTTTTTTCCGTACGCCCCGCTCCAGTTGGATGTGCACCCGTTAGGAGCAGTGTCAGCAGTGATAATTTCGGATTTTCCTGGGGCTAGTATGCTGACACCGAATAATTGTCTTCGCAATTACCCGAGTCGTTTTTAACTCTTGGGGCCTTTTCGCGAATGGGTAGAATAGAGTTAAAATTAACTCTTTTAACCCTTTTCATGAATGCGCGGGGTTAAATTTAACTCTGCGCATTTTTAACTCTTTTAACTCTGCAGGGTTAAAAATCAAAGAGTTAAAAGAGTTAAAACTGGCAGAGTTAAAATGAACTCTGTGCATTCGCGAAAAGAGTTAAAAGAGTTAAAATTGGGAGAGTTAAAATTAACTCTCTGCATTCGCGAAAAGAGTTAAAATAATTATTTTATCCTTTCGCAATGTCAAACTTTTCAATATTTGAGAACTTTTAAAAAGAAATTTACCAAAAGTTTGAAACCGTTTAAGTAAAATAACTGATAAAACAAGAAAAGAAAATATATTTACCCATTTCATTAATAAACATTTAGTACTTCTTCAAATTACATCAAATTAATTAATTAATAAATTTGAATATAAAACTGTTTGTGGATTAAAATTCAGTAGAGATTCCAAATTTGGAGAAATGGTTGCCCTTAAAATCACAGTTGGGATAAGCTCATGTGGCCAGCTCTCATAAATACTTCAATTTTTGCATTCATAAAGTGCTGTCAAATATATAATTGGCAAAAAATAATGTAGAGTTTAATTCATTTTTATTTAGTTTAGTTTATAGCTATTATTAATTATTTTAATTTAATCAAATTTATTCAATTATTATTTCTAAGAATGCAGCATGTTTAAAACATTCGTTCCCCAACTATTTTGATTTATTGCTAGTGAAACTATTTCATTGCTTAGTGAAAATAATTCGGGTCTGTCTAAAAAGCGGAAGCGGAAACGGAAACGGAATCGGGGTCTAAAAAACGGAAATAAAAACGGAAGCAAGGTCTAAAAAGCGGAAACGGAAACGGAAAGCGGGTCTAATTGGCGGAAACGGAATCAGGGTCTAAAAACAGTAACTCCAAGCGAAAACGAGGTCCAAAATGTTAATTAATTAATGGAATTACGGTCTAGTTTTGGAATCAAAAATCAAACGCAAAAAACTATTTCCGATATCTCGAAATATTTAATAAATAATAAAATAGTAATTCAATAAAAGAATAAAAAAAAAAGATTATTCAGTTACCGTATATGACAAAACTGGTAGAGCTAAACACTTCCTGCATTTTTGGAACACAAACGCACATTTCAGATTGCTTTCCAGTAATTACCAATGCTGCCTTACTTCGTAGTTTTCAGTTTACTAATTCATTATCCCAACAGCCCTTTTATGGGCAACCATTTCCAAGTCAAATCTTAAAATCGAATAATCGAACTCGGAGCTCTGTATTGAAAATTCCGTATGTCTAGAAGCAATTTTTACTAGTCAACTTTCGTTAGATTTAGGCAATAATTAGAAGGAAAATACATTTGGAAATGGTTGCCCTTAAAAGGCCAGTTGGGATACACTTTACAAGTTGGGATAGCCGATTTCAAACTAAACTAGTTCATTGACTGGTCTTCTCGCAATAAATTTTTTTACATATCAAAGGAAATTAAAACTGTCCAATTTCACCTTCATTTCTGATTACAAACTGTCCAATTTCACCTTCATTTCTGATATTTTTTAAGTCCTACGTATCTTTATTAAAATATTTAATAAGATTATCTCGCCATGTAACGTTCAAAATATTTGTTTAATTATGGGCATTTTTCTCCAAATATATGTATATATTTTCAAAATATTTATTTTACTGGAAATTTTCTGGTTCTTCTTTAAATTAAATATACAAGCTTTGCTTAACAACCTGCTGGCAGAATGCCAGCGAAGTAAGTTTTTCATTGGATGCACGAACGTTGACACAGCGCCGCCTAGCGAGGAAAATATCTGGACAGAAATATCTCTGCTCACGTTTCCGCTTCCACTTTTTATACCAATTTTCCGTTTCCACATTTTAGACCTGTTTTGGTTTCCGCTTTTAAGACTAAATTCCGTCACCACATTTTAGACCGTGTTTCCGTTTTTATTTCCGCTTTTTAGACCCAATTTCCGCTTTCGTTTCCGTTTCCGCTTCCGCTTTTTAGACAGACCCAAATAATTCAGCAGAACGTTGGCAAAACTTTGAGTAAATCTGAAGCATTATGAATCATCCAATGAAATTATGCGTTGCACTTTCATTGGTTGGCTTAACTTGAAGCTTTATTACGCGCGCAAAACGTGGCAATAACAATGTAAAGCATAGTAGATTTTAACTCGTTTAACCCCCGTGCTGGAACGCGGGTTAAAATTCAATGTAAACTAGCGTGAGCGAGTTAAAAGAGTTAAATTTAACCCATTCATGAAAAGGGTAGAGTTAAATTTAACTCTGCAGCTTTTTAACTCTACATGTCATTCGCGAAAAGAGTAGAGTTAAAAGAGTTAATTTTTAACTCTTTTCGCGAATGACCGAAGAGTTAAAAATTTTAACTCTGCTTAACTCGGCGAGTTAAATTTAACTCTTTTAACTCATTCGCGAAAAGGATCGAGTTAATTTTAACTCATTTAACCCATTCGCGAAAAGGCCCTCGGAGAATTGATGACAGGGGGGAAATATCTACTCATGGCGCCGGTTGTTTTCTAATTTTGAAACAGTTATCAAAAGATAAAATTCAAAATGCAAATTTTGCTATTCCGCTATAAAAGCGGATTTAGTCCCAAGTAATACCACCATCCCATATGGGACGAGATCTTTTTCCCATCCCATCCCGTTCGTCAACACTGAACAAAACTCAGCAAACTTGTATTTTTGCAGAATTTTTGGCGTATTTTGCATTGAATTTTGCAAAATGCTTTCAACAACGACTGGACTTATGCTAGGCATTTTTAGGTAATAACCGTCCTATTCGGTCATCCGAAAAATCCTCGAGAGGGGGAGTGCAGAAATCCAATTTCCGGGGAAGGTGTTTTCCTGAGGAATGATCGATTCAGGAGTGGGGAGGGCTGGCACCCAATTTTAAGATACCTTGGGTGCACTTATCTGGTGGGGCTGAAAAAAATCTATGGAATCAACCTCTAAAGTAAGTTGATCCGTATACAGTTAAATTACATTAAAATTAAATTAAACTTAGTTTAAATTTCTTGATTTGTTGCTTCCACGTAATTTGGGCCAGTCGCCTTGAAAAATGTCAAATATTTTATGTATTTGTTTTATTTTCGATAGCTGACGAAAACTGTGACCCAGGGATGGAAACTGGGTCATGGGTCATTGGGTCATGGGTCACCAATTTTGTAAACCGTTTGGGTCAGTGTGGGTCTGGGTCAAACTTCCTGCGGGTCACTTTGGGTCTGGGTCAGCAATTTTTATTGGGTCATTTTGGGTCTGGGTCAGCAATTTTTATTGGGTCATTTTGGGTCTGGGTCACAGGGTCTTACCAAATTTTAAATTCGAAGATCTGACATTGTTCCAATTACGTAAAACTGCCGCTGCTACAAAAATTTTTCGCGCCGTCGGCGCGAATTTTAAATTGAATTATGTATTGCTTCTGTGAATTCAGTAGTTTGCTGTGACTTGACCGGTCATTATGTTTTCACTGGTTCTCGTAACAAAAGCCATGCACACTTCCATAGATTTTAAAATTTTAAAATTTTAAATATTTTGCTACATCAAACTAATCAGATCTTCCAAGTAAAATAACTATTATTGAAAAATAATGAAAATGACAAGATTGAGGAGCTCTGAAACTACAAACTATACAAATCGGTATGTATAGGTATACCTACTGCTTACCCAACTTCAAAAATCAAGGAAACTGCTTACCCAACTTCAAAAATCAAGGAAGTTATGGCGTTTTAAAACCACTTCACAAAAGCATAATGTAAAGTAAGTTAAGGTCGAGTTATTTTATTGGGTCATTTGGGTCTGGGTCACTATAATTCTTGGGTCAGCTGGGTCTGGGTCACGAAAAGGATTGGGTCATTTGGGTCTGGGTCACGGAATTTTCAAATTTCATGGGTCGCCTTGGGTCTGGGTCAAATTTGCGTTTGGGTCAAGTGGGTCATGGGTCAGAAATAATGACCCAGTTTCCATCCCTGCTGTGACCGGTGAGTTTGTATATAT
>JASAND010008065.1:0-11121 GCA_030248195.1 Trissonchulus latispiculum | reverse complement strand
AAAAAGGTCTTAATTAGAACGTAGTTAGAGGCTTGTCTAATATTTTGTCAGTCAGTTTTAAACTTTTGGATGCAAATGTACACCGAGAACTACAAAGCAAACCATAAAATGCTTATTCGTTGCACATTCGTTGAAATTAAAAGACTAAAATCTTTTGACTCCTGACTAGTCGTGGATAAAACCGAAATGACTTGTGACTAATGATGCAATCAGGCCCCAGGTCGATCCACTGAGGATCTATGGTGAATGGCGATAAAAGTGTAAAAGGGTATTCTGGTGGCGGCAGAGCACCAGAACGGAAATGAGACACATTTCTGTTGCCAATATATAATGTTATAAGTCTTACTGACGACTCTGATGTTGGACGAAGGAAAGATAACAGAATCAATCAATCAATATTGTCAAAACAAATTCCTGTTCCTGTTCCCAACAAATCCTGCTCCTCCACCAGGAGTGCTGCGTTTGTCACAGAGTTGGCACCGGGTACGGGTACCCGCGGGTCCGAACCCGGGTCCGGGTCCAAAATGCTGAAGAAAACTGGATTTGGTACATTTAGGTATGTTAAAATCCAATAAAAGGTGGGTGAACCATGTGCTTTGAGATACAATGTTTAGTTGATGCCCAGCTGAGGTCATTCTAATTTATGTTGCTCTGGTGGGCTAGCAACAAAATATGTAACTAGAATTGGAAGTAGAAATATGATAATTCAGTGTAAAGTTTTGCAACGCACGCAAAAGTAAATTTAGTAAACAAGCTCAAGGACTTTGTTTTCAAATACAAGCTAACAAATTCGTTCACCTTCTTTCCTCCAGAGCAATCGTAACTTATCATAAGGACAGTCTCACACTGTCTTCGGACTCATGACAAAAAACTGCTACCAATATCCAAACGAGATCCCAATTTTATTGTTAGCCCTAGCACTCAAATCATATAAAAATTGTCGTACAGCGTAAAATAAATTTACCTAAAGCTGTTCACAGCTTTTATTCACGCTAATAAAGTTGCATTAAAATTTAAGACTGCAGTGAAGGTTTCAAATTGCAAACTGGTTGTTTTTAGATCCGGGTACCCGGATCCGGGTCTGGACGGGTCCGGGCGGGGTCTGAAATTTTGGACCCGGAGCCAACTTTGCCACAATCTTATTCATTTTAAAAACCAGACATTGTCATCATGCCTACTTAGTAGGTAGGCTTGAATCCCTTTCTGCCAACTGTGGGCGGCTACACTTGATCTGTAGCCATGGTGGAAGTGTGTCTGCTAAAAAGAGACATCACAATAGAATTAATAAATTTTCCATTCAACAGCTTGGATAAACTGAACTGTCAGGCAGGCAGGTCGATTTATCTTTGCTATTTTTGCACTGGGAGTGGGGGGGGGGAACCGATGGTTGTTTAATCCGTTTTATGGAACAGGGGGGGGAGTCTTCTACTTTTTTCAGAGTCACAGGGAGAAAGCCTAAAATCAATAGAGAGACAATGGAAATGGAATGGAGTCTGCCCAGACCCCTCCGTTCTGGAACTAGGGAAGGACTCCTATTCAGATAATGGATTCTACCTGGATAGCTTCCCTCCCAGTCAAATGGAAATGAGATATCCATCCCGGCTAACTCTCATAAAGATATGTATCTCTTTGTTGTTGTTAGCATTATGCCAGATGTCAGCTTTAGACTTATTCTACATGTATGTATGTATGTATGTATGTATGTATGTATGCGAGTATGTATTTATGTTACCAAGTGATTAATGAGTCTTGTAGTCTTCATTGAACTGTTGCCCTGGCTAATTAGCACATAACGATCTATAACCTGTAGCAGCGTGTTGCTGTTCTCTCACCCATGAAATGCCTAACACTTCATGCAGGCAGTCTTCAAATGAAACGGGGTTATCATTGAAATGGGTAGCAGTTTTCAACGATACTACTAGCTAATAGTTAATCTACTTAAACGTTAACTTGAACGGGATTTGCAAGTGCCTGTGCAAGACCCAAAGTCGACGACGAATTTTAGTTAACTACTAACTTGGAATGTCCTAACTTATGACCTTTTCGCTTGCATTATTTTTTGACAGAACCACAATCATAGGATAAATTAGAGGAAGGGGGGGGGGTGCTCTCCCCAGACTGACAAAAAACGGATAGACTAGACCCCCCTCAGCGACAAGGTGGAAAGGGCAGACCCTCTCGTCCAGAAGGGAAAAAGGGTAGACCGCTTAGCAATTTTTACAAAAATTTAAAATCTTTTGCAACTTTTAGCGATTTTTACACAATTTCTTAAAATCGCTAAACACAGTAAAATTTGACTAAAGTTTTGACCAAAAGTGTAACAAATTTGCAATTTTTGCTAATTCAGGGGTGGGCCCCTTAAACTCTGAGCGTAGAACCCTCGTCAAAGTCGAGGTAGGCTCCCCCCAGATTCGGACCCCGTGTCATTGTATGACCACAATACTGTCTAAGAGTGAGAGTGTGTTAACTCCGTCAGAGAATCCGTGACGTAACCAGTTTTCTTGGAACCTTCTCTGATTAGGCGTCCACCAATCCGTTGAGACTGCTCCGCTAACCAGATATAATTGAACATTGTCTCTCGCACATCAGGACAAGAAAGAGCTTGTCCGATGTTTCTGAATTAACATTGTGTCCAAATTAACATTTTTAATCTCCAAAATCTCCACAAATCACTGCTTTAAACTTGAGATTTCTAAAATTATAACATAGCACAACATTTATAAGCAGCAAATGAGCACAAAGTTAAAGTTTCTGTCATCTTCTCTGCCGTTGAACGACAACTAGAGTGAGTGAGGGCCTTAGGACAGGTCACAGTTGAGAGCACAGTAGAGTTATCTTAATGAAAGAATGCACCAATGTGTTTCCCCTTTGATTCATTTTCAGGTTAACCCTTTCCTGTGAACCATATGGAAGGCAGGTGCGCCGAGCCGGGTCTAGTACTCAGATTAAGGTAAACTCTATCCTTCAAGTCAAGTCAAGAGACCTCCCCCCCTTTTCTCTTTGATGAAGTCTCTGTGTAGCTGTTGGCAAACTTTGAAAGACTATTAAGCACAGGTTCAACTGGCTCGCTATTTATTATTCGCTCTTTGACTTAGTTTTATGAGGCTTAATGATTTTCTTTCACTCATATTCAACCTTTCTGAAGGAAACTGTCGTAAAGATTGAGCTTGGCTTGACTTGGTCAGAGAACAAATTTGGAATCAATTTTCAATGACCAGAAATCAAAACTGAAAGTCAAGATTTTAAGTTTTAATATTTTTAAAAAGGTTGGTTCGGTGTACGGGTCTGTCGTCTGCGGTTATACAAATCAAGAAAATGTCCCAAAGAAAAATTCACCATCTGTAGTGTTTGACTAGTAATATACGTGTTAGAGTTTTTGCGTGGATTATCATCCTCTGCGTTGGCTGACTGAGTAGTCAGCTATCAAATGATTGTCAGTCAGTACATTGTCAGTTTCGTATTCGTAGTTATATATACTCTGTGATCGCCAGATTTTGTGGCAACGACGGTGGGATCCGACCCTCGTCGCCAAATGTTGCAAACAGCGCCGCTGCACACACTCCATGATAAGTCAAGACTGATTTATTAACTTTCCGCAGCAAGTTTTCGTAGATGTCAGTTCATTCTGCAGATGGGCACTAACGACAACGAGACGTGGTAGATCAAGTCACCACACCAACTTCGGCAGCTCAGTGCTGGCGACTGACACAACGGCATTCAATGGTGACAAAGCTTAAGCTGCACATCGTTGGAAAGCCCACGACCCGGTCTATTCAATGCTGTGAAACATTTTGCTGCACCTTGTAGCTGCCAAATGATAATTTGATGAATTATGGTAACCAGAATTATAGCCAATGGTTGCTCTTTTGATTAGTCTTAGCTCAACTCTGTGCAATAAAAATTTGCATAGTTATGTTGAAGCAAAAAGCAAGACGGTTTACAGCATTGAAAACACCACGCCGTTGGCTTTCCAACGATGTCAGCTTAATCTCTACCGATGTGTCAGTCGTTAGCAATACCTGCTGTTGACTTTGGTCCATTTTTATTGATTGTTTACAACTTTCCCCACTTCCTCCTTGTTCTTCCTATCAGACCACCCTCAAAGAAAGAGTGCTATAACTTTCTACTCAGTAGCCAGATCTCTCATTCAAGCACCTGTCGGGTTTCAGACCTTTCCCTGGCCAAAGTCAATCCTAGCTTTTTTCTGTTTTCACGACTCTTTGTAGCATGCTTGAACTGGGTCAGAGTTTCTATTTCAAACCGTTTCTGAAATTGCGATTACACCTGGACCCTAGGAATATGTGGGAAAGAGGTTAAAATTAGCCTACTTGAATTAAGTCGTGAGTATGTAAGAGAGACCGAAATAAGACTGAATGAAATAGAAACATGATTCTTCTGGGAAATTGAGTCCAAATCATTTTTCAAATTCATCTCCTGGAATTTATTTGAACATGACATTTTCATTAAGTCCTAAAACAACAACATCAAAACGCAACACCAACACAGAGTACAATTCTGAGATGTTCACCTCAAGTTCAAAGGATGTCCATTTCGAATAAGCTCTCAGAACTCAGAAATCATGCAATTGTCTAAATTCTAGGACCTATTTCTTAAGTGCAGTACAGATCTAATGATTTGAGATCTAATCATTTCTAGAGTAGATAAAATGACCTTGCAATGCTTTACAGGAACAATTAATATTTTGCGTTCATTTCATCCGATCTCAGTCTACAAGAAATAAAGTTCTGCTGTCAGTTCAATTTAAAGAACCCGTTAATCATCTTATTGTTAGTGCAGAACTGGGAGTTTTCCAGAAAACATTTCCAATAAATAGGGATTCTAGAAGCTTTATTCCTACATTTAGACATGCTCGAATTTGTATGAATGTTTTGTTTGAGATTGTATTTCCTTTCTAAGCATACACACATCCTAAGTGGATACTCAAAAGCCTCGGAATAATTGGCATGAATTGGATATTATCCAATTTCCGACCTGATAACAGACGGTTCCCTGTCAAAACGTCTAACGTTCATAACGTCTACCGACGAAACGTCTAACGACGAAGCGTCTACTGACAAAAGGTATAATTTTTCTAAAATTGTGTCCCACGTTCAAAACGTCTAAACTTTCCCAACTTTTGGTGATTATTTTTGGGTCTTGGTCAGTTTTCCTATAGGCCTTGGGTATTGGTGGCATGGTCTTGCTAAATCTTGAGTTTGAAGTTCTGCCATTGTTCCAAATATATATATACTTCTTATTTTCTGCATTAGCTTAAGTATTCGCCTAGTCATTGACTATTCACTGATTGTAGACTGAATGCTGATTACTGACTGTAATCAGTAAAGATTTCACTGATTGCTGATTACTTGTTAATTTTAAGCATAAGTTCTAAAATTTCTAGAATTGAAAACAGTAATGTAAATTGTAAATTTTGTAAATGTTGCAAGTCATTTGCACACCCTGGCTTTTCAGAAATATTTAAAAACTAAACACATTTAAAATGAAACAATAAACTAGACGTAGAGTTTAATTTAAGGTGGTGATTCCTTTTGGGCACATATTGTTGATTGACGGCGTAAACCAGGATGAAATTCAACGAAACTTTCCAAAATAAGTTGTTTTAGCGTTCTAACACCCTCTGCACAATCGCGCTTCAAAAATTCAAAATTTGCGTTCAGGGCGGTTTTTGCCAATTTCTGAACGTTTGGCAGCAGCTGCATGGCTATGACTATATCCATTCGAAAGAACTCGTTAAACTCTACAATTTTGCTTTTGAAAGCAACTTTCTAGCTTTTCCCTATCGTGAGATATAGCCAATTTTCTTATTTTGGCGTCAAAAACTTGTCCTTTCTGCAGAAATCAAATAATCCACTACTTCTTGAGCTACGAAAGCCGTAAAATTTAACTAAGGGTGTCGATTTAAAGGTCTCACAGAGGCCAATTATCGGAGGCATGACCATCGTACAATTGCTATCCCTTAGGCTGCTATCACAAAAAATGTAGTTTTTGCAAAAACACGACCAAATTTTTTCCAGCGATTGTGCAGAATTTAGTATGCAAGCTAGAGAGTTGCCACTTTGCAGATATGTTCTACACAAAAATACCCCGGGACCCTTTTTTAGTTGCCCCGATAGCTGCTTTCTAACTGAAGTAGTGGCTTGCCAAAGTAGTGAAAAGTAGGCAAAATCCAGGTTGGACAGACATTTTAGTTTATTTCTCCATAATGAAGAGCGATATAACAATAACTAAAAAAGGGTCCCCAGCTATTTGATAGAGTTATCGAATGCTCTAACCGATGTCCTGCGGAAAAATTTACTTCAGCCTGCAAAAAATCTGAAAAATTATACTTCTTCTAAAATACAGGAAAAACATTTTGGAAAGCCAAACTTAGATTCATTGCACTCATTAAAAAGAGAAAATGTTAAGCTACATTTTGATATAAAGATGACTTCTTAACTCCAAATAATGAATGAATAATAGTGGTTCAAAGTTGATGTCTCCAAAAGGAATCACCACCTTAATGTGATCTTAAAATATGTACATTAGTAGCTGAAATATGGGGGTTCTGCACCAGCAGTCGTTTATGTGCTAAAGATAGCCTATCTTTAACACATAAACCTCACATTTCATTCAAATTATTTTTGAAGTAAAATTTTATGAGATGTTCTACTCAATCGCTGTTTATTTTTAGATTTTGTTACTAACTATGCACATATGAGCTTTCCCCTAAAGACTACATACTAATTAGTACTACTGATCGTCTTTGTACGTCCTATGAACACTTCATATAGTTGAGCGCATAATAAGCCTTTTCGAATGCTCGTTTACTATTCTACATGCAGCACTATAGCTGTCGTCTAAGTAAGTTCATATTGTTTTTAGTAATCATAGTCATGAACTTCGTCATCTCCATCATGATGCTCAATGTTTATTTCATAATCTTCATCATGATGTTCAATGTTTATTTCCTCATCAATCCCATGCTGATCATTTCCTCCTTCTTGTATGATTTTATGATTACACAGGGGACAGCGTCCTGTTTTAGCAATCCAGGGATCCACACATTCCACGTGAAATTTATGACCGCATTCAATTCGAATAAAATTTGAATTATCTTTGCAAATGGGACAGCACTCAGGATATTCAGATTCCTTCATGAACTCTGGGGTATTGGTTGACTGATCTATGACACATGGATTTATTCTATCTCTTGGATTCAATAACTCGCGGTATATATTTGCAAGATGCATATCCGTGGTTTGTGAATGACGCTGAATTCCGACAATATTCCAAGAGAGTTGACTCATAAAAGTATTCCAACCGACGTAGTAGTAATACCACTGCAGGTTATTGGTGGCTGGCTGACTGCAATGAGCCCCCTGAATCTGTTGATAACCATAGGTATTATTGGAGGCTGGCTGACTGCAATGAGCCCCCTGAATCTGCTGATAACCATAGGTGTTATTGGAGGCTGGCTGGAAGGAACGAGCCCCCTGAATCTGTTGATAACCATAGGTGTTATTGGAGGCTGGTTGACTGTAATACTCTCCCTGAATCTGCTGATAACCATAGGTGTTATTGGAGGCTGGCTGGAAGGAACGAGCCCCCTGAATCTGTTGATAACCATAGGTGTTATTGGAGGCTGGTTGACTGTAATACTCTCCCTGAATCTGCTGATAACCATAGGTGTTTTTGGAGGCTGGCTGGAAGAAACGAGCCCCCTGAATCTGTTGATAACCATAGGTATTATTGGAGGCTGGCTGACTGCAATGAGCCCCCTGAATCTGCTGATAACCATAGGTGTTATTGGAGGCTGGTTGACTGTAATACTCTCCCTGATTTTGTTGATAACCATCGGTGTTATTGGAGGCTGGCTGGAAGAAACGAGCTCCCTGAATCTGTTGATAACCATAGGTGTTATTGGAGGCTGGTTGACTGTAGTGCTCTCCCTGATTTTGTTGATAGTCATAGACGTCGAAAGTTCCCTGCCAGCTAGGCCCAGCCTGAGCCCCTCTAGCTTCTACGTAGTTACCATTTCCTGAACCATAGAGGTTATATGATGAGGTTTCAGAGGTATTGTAAGAATGAGGTAGCCTATGTTCTGTAGGAACATGATTTATAGATAGATCTAAAGCTTCCTCGGACACCCCCTCCATATCTTGCTCTTGATAATCATCTACATTTATATATTGATTCTGATCACGGTTGTACCATTCACGGTGACTATCATATTGATGATAGTCGTCTATATAAGCAGGTTGATTTTCGTATTCGTGTAACCCATTGGGATAGTGTTGATCAGCGTAATCATGAGACAAATTGGGATTACGTTCATCATAAAGGTGTTGATTCACATATTCAGTTCCATCAGCATCATGTTCGGTTTCAGCCCTACTTCTGTTGTCGTTTATACCATCGCTTGAGATTACAGAGTCCCCATATGAGTCATAGTGTTGGTCACCATAGAGGGTATTATTAGAATCAATACTGACGTTTGTATTGTATGATTGCACTCCTTCATGTACTCTTCTTCTAACCCCTCTTAATGGAGGTGGTCCACTATGCACTAACAAAGCATAAAGCAGCAAGAATAATATAAACATTCTCTAAAATTACATAAAAATATTTCATACACAGTATTCATAGGCACCATGTATAGTAATAGTTTTGTCAGTTTTTATTTATCGGTGCTATTAGACTTAGACAAAATTAATATCAAACTAATAGGATTAATACTAAATTAATATCCACCTAACAACTACTAAGCAACCAAAACAAAGACTCAATTTATTGGTTCACGCATATGTTAGTACATAATACTACAATTACCATACGCAAAACTACAATAACCATCATTTAAAATATAACGTTTATCATCAAATGCACTAATGCTAGTTTTGTTCTGCATAATGCTGTTAATTTCTCCACCATCGCTTCTGATGCTTTTCATCAAATGCTTATGTTGAGATCCTTCAAATAAGGTATTCTTGTACAATTGATGTTTAATTTGTCTCGATACCACATCCTTTTTAACACCTTTCGCTCTCTTTTTTTCCTTCCCTTCGGTGTCCAGTATACTGTACATCTTCGCCCTTAACCCAACAAATTCCCATATAGCTTTCCCTGCCATTTCGTCTTTCATTTTACCCATCACCTTCTTGTTTGAGATGTCATGACATTTATGGTTTTTCGGATAATCACTGCCATCAAACAGGTAGGCATCGTTTACCATGTCTTCATAGATATCATTAGTTTCAATTTTGTAGATGAGGCTGTCAGTGTCGGTCATTAATAGTGTAGCAGTGGACCCATATTTGTGTTTCACATATTTGTAGTGGAAACTATACATGAGCCATTTTGACAGGTCCAACACAGTAAACCCCACGTAGATGGGTTTACACAGCTCCACTGTTGGTCTTTTCATTTTTACGGCCCACAGACTTTCACCAATCACCTTAAATCCACTGTACTCGTTCTTCCTTGTCAGTTTCGTTACCTTCTTTTCATCGATGACCAGTTTAATATCGATGTAGTTGCGAACGTTCTCCATAGTCTTCCCAAACACACTGTTATTGAATAGCTTGAATAGATCCTTTTCAAAGTTATCCTTTGCCGTCTTCCTTTGTTCAGTGTTGAATAGAATATAAGGGGCCATCCATTTTGACTGAGTAAAGGCTAGAGAGCGATGAATTTTTGTTAGTTTCATCCCCAGCTCCAAGTAGAGCTTGAGATTTCGATAGTGCACAATATAGTGCTCTTTCTCATATAAATTGGGGACAAGTTTCCTGACTTTACCACTTTTAATTTTCAATTTTTCTTTTGCTTCTCTAGAATAGGGAGACAACATTTCATCAGTGATCCCCATTTTTTCAACGGCTAAAGGATAATCGTTGTGTAGCTCATGTAGCGAGTCAGGATACTCCAAGTCCACTTCCAAGATGTAACCAGTAGGAGAATCATCAGGTATTGTCTCAACGTTTATCGGATCATAAATCCATTTAAAATCTTTCAAAGGCAGCGTCTCTGCCATGGTCCATCCATATAAATTATTTGCATCCAAGTAGGTAATCCAGGTCGTTGGTATAGCTGGATCATAATCAGGCACTAGAGGATTATTTGCTTTAGCGTATCTATGACTAATTACCGATACTCCTCCACGAATCCCCCTTTCTAGAAACGTGTACATGTCGGGATCTTGAAGTAGTTCTAGCTCTACTCCAGTCATCTTTAAACAAGCGTCCCAAGAAAATGATGGTGATGTAAAATAGTGTGCAGGGTCTAATTGATAGTTGCATAGACAAAAATATCTAAAGTTTTCAAAGACATCTCCCAGTAGTAGCACATCAGTTTCTAAGTATAAGTCGTGGTAGTCTCCTAAGGTTTTCATTTTAAACTCTTTCCATACAGTCTGTGCGTGCTGATAGTCCTCATCTGATATGTCTTCTCCTGTTAGCGTGCTAGTAAACTCTTGTTTCAGCGGTAGTATGGTTTCATTAAATTTTTGCCAAGAGTCCATATAGTCGTAGGGGTATACACCTTTTCTCAACAGGTAAGGTATTTGCTCGGGTTTGAAATGGGTTGATGTTAGAGTAAACTTTTCTTCACCTTTGTCTCGTAGGTTTTTTGTAAGCTGTGCTAGAGACGCCGCCATAAACTGATAACTATCGATAAATTTGATATGCCACCACTTCTTCTTTTTATGTTTAAGATCCAGCGAGAATGTGAGATAGTCATCAAAGCCTTTTGGTATCACTGAGATGTTACTTCCTTTAATGTTCTTCATAGCAACTCCCAGTTTTTGGAGAATGAGATGTCCATCGTAACGTCGAAGGTTGTGAAATACCACTACCACATCACGTGATAGTCTATAGCTAAGGTTACACTCATTATGAGCAGCCCCTCTATAGCTACCACAAAAATGACAGTGATCCATCACGCGTTCTCCACCCAACTCATCACCACATATATTGCACTTCCTAGTTCCCCAGTAATGCCACCAATCTTGTTTGGTCAGTTGAGGAGGCTTTTGCTGATCATAGAGTTCCTGATAATCCCTTCCCCATTTAATCACTGTATCTAAAAATTTCTGCACAGCCCCTTCTCCTCGATATAAGTCAATTC
>JASAND010008064.1:0-36130 GCA_030248195.1 Trissonchulus latispiculum | reverse complement strand
TAGTAATAAAATATGACAGTAGGGCATCACCGCCCTACTGTACAGGGGGGGCCCCCTCCCCCGGAATTTTGGGGGGGCCCCCTTTTTAGACCCCCCCCCCAAACCTCCCCCAAAAACATTTTTCTATTTTTATGCCAAAAATCGTATTTTCAGCCATTGCTAATACCAAAAAACATGAAATCATTAAGTAATTTTAACATTAGACAGTGTTTTTAAACTCGAAAACTTGATTGCCAACATGTTTCTGAGTCCAGAATAAGGTCAATATTGAGTCTAGAAGTCCATAAAACCGTTATAAACGTGTATTTCTCGCGATAATAAACACGTTAAGCCAAAAATTTGGGCTTTTTTTAAAATTTTGCCAAATTTACCCTAAAAATGCCCCATTTTTGGCCCAATTTTCGCGCCTTCGGCGCGACTACCCCCCCCCCCAGTTGGGGGGGGCCGGGGGCCCCCAAACATTTCTGGGGGGGGGTTTGAAAAATGGCGGGGGGGGGGGGTTACCCCCCCCCCAATTACACCTATGCTCAGTAAATTCAAAAAATGGCCTAAAAACGCAAAATTTTCTGTATTTTAACGCTTTTTTGTCAAAACAAGGCTTGTTTTTATCGTTTTAGGCGTTTTTACACCGTTTTAAACCGATTTTAAGCCAAAATTTGAGAAAAAATTTTCAAAAAATGACCATTTTTAGCAAAATTTAGCTAACTTTTTGGCCCCAAAAAGTGCTGGGGGGGTTCGGGGGGGTTACCAAAAGTGGGGGGAGGGATAGTAAAAAAATCTGGGGGGGTAAAGTTGGTCGAAAATTTTGAGGGGGGTAGGCCCCCTACCCCCCCCCCTAGGGAAACTATGGCGTATTGCGTAAGGCGCAGCCTTGTGCGGAATACAAGCTTGGAATTTGCTAATTGGACGTGATATTCAGCTGGTGCAAAGAATTAATTAATTAAGAACCAGCTTTAATGTACATTTTACGATGAGTAGAACGTCAGAAATAACAAACAAATTCAGATTTGTCTGCGAAACCAGATGTAAAAGGAAAATGTTTTGTTCGCGCGTGGCGCGGACATAAAATTTCAAAAATTTGCGCGCCTTTGCGCGCGAACTCACTTTTGCTTAATTTAACCTTATGGTGATTTCATAGTCCCAGTCGCCTCTAGACGCGCGTAGACGCACGTCGACGCGCCTAAACGCGCTACACAGCCATGTTACATTTGGAGGCGTCGACGCGCGTTGACGCACGTCGACGCCTCCGAACGTGACGTCACGTCCTGGAGCTATGCTAGCACTGGAAGCGTCGACGCGCGTCGACGCGCGTAGACGTGCGTCAACGCTCCCATTTGTAGCATGCCAGTTTACGCGCATCGACGCACGTCGACGCGCGTCGATGCGCGCAAAATGATATTGACGTTTGTAGACGCGCGTAGACGCGCGTCAACGCGCATAGATGCGCGTCAACGCGTTTACACCTGCGTTCGCGACTATGAAGGCACCTTTATTTCCGCGTTTTAAGGGGGGGCGCTACTTGGGTGTGGGTCGAAAATTTGACCCTCACCAATTTGGCTCAAATTGTGTTCGTTGATAGTCCATAGAGCCCTACACAATCCATTTAAATTTGGGATGATTTCGTCCATTCATAGAAAAGTTACAGCCATTCCAAATTCCCAATTCCTATTGAAAATGCCCTAATTCTAAAAACGTTTCTTTTAAGTACAAACGTCTATTTTGCAGCTGTTTAAAGTTTTCGGCCAAAAACCATATCTTCATGATTTTTCAATTTCTTTGTGTTGGTGAATGACTCCTGGAAGCGATTACTGCAAAATTAGAAACCGAATCTTGAAAAAAGCTCTTCCACAAGTTTTAGATATTGTTTTTAGCTACGAAATGAGTTATAGCACGTTTTGAACGGTTTTGATTTATCGTTGTCAGAATCGAAAAATCTAAAGTTCCGATTTTAGGCCATTGTCAAAAAGGAATTGGAAATTTTTTATTCCTCAATGAAATTGTCCCAAATTTCAATGGATTGTGTAGGGCCCTAGGTAGCGCCCCCCCTTAAGCTGGTGGTACCACTACCGGGATTTCCTACGTAATTTTTTGTATGGATAAAGCAATCTTGTCAAAAATTTAGGTGAATCAAGTCTGGTTGGCAAGCTACCCTATGGGAAAAATCTTGGTGTAAGAAAGCGCATAATTGACTAGCTACCACTGTGGCTTCGTGCATCCGCAAATAATCAAAATTTTCTTTAAGCTTCATAAATTAGATTTTACTCGACCATGTGAAAGAGCACAAAAAGCGCTTTAAAATGATGTGCATATTTCTTCTGTACGTGGTTTCTATCAAAAGTTACACATGACTTTACATATGTTTGGTTGACGTTGACCGTTTGCACAAGCAATGTAATGTAAGATCATTTTATACAAAAATTAAATCTATTGGATTTTAGAGGTTGTCCTTGTGTTACTTATGAGTATTATTTAACAAAAAACACTATGCAGCTGAATGAAAGCATAGCGAATTCGTAAAACCAAAGCAAACAATGAAAAGTTGCGAATTCTTTGTTTTTGATTTTCTCGTCACTTCTTCAACCAAACTTGTCCAAATTTTCCAGATATGTTTTATATCTGCATACGCTCAGGCCGTTTTATTTGGTTTTGAAAAAACGCAGAAGTGGGCAAGATATAGAATTTACAATATTTCAAAATAAGCTAAAAAATCGAAAATGCACTTTTACGAAAAACTAAAAAACGGCCTGAGCGTCTATATTAATAAAGCTTTCATGCAAAATTTCAAACAAATTCACAAAGGAATGGAGGAGATATTTAAATTCAAAACTTTTAATATATTTCCTCTTGTGTAGACAGCAGTAGTAGAAACGTAGTAGCCATACTAATTTCATGGAAAACATGATAAAGAGCAAATATGCCAAATTTCAGGGCGATTGATGAAGTTTATAGTTCACAGTAACTGTTCAAAGTCCACCCACCACCTTAAGGTGCTTATTTGCAGCAAACTTTGAAAGACTGTAATTTGCTCAATTCTTGGAGTTAAACGATAACTGGTGGCGCTTGCATTATCGGGATGATAGATGTAAGACTTGGACCGATTGATCAATTTTAATGAACTCCAAGCTGAAGTTCTTTGGTTGGTGGCTCATGTTCCGGCAAATTTCGGCCACAGAGACCACGTATTCGGCTAGCTACCGTTACGGCTTAAGCATCGAAATTTTACGAAAACTTCGCATGATAAATTCGAATTCGTCAGATAAAAGAGCATAACAAGAGCTTTACAACGATATGGATATCTCTTCTGTACGTAGTTTCTATCAAAAGTTACAGGCGGTTGAATATATGGCAAAGTTAGGTTGACCATGTCTCTGCATATGGCAAAGTAAAAACTTGTCGTTCGAAAATGAGTTCTACTGGATATAAAATAAATAACTACTACTACTAATAAATAAATAACTAATAAATACTACTAATACTACTAAATTCTCAACATTGCATAAATCGAGAAACTAAAAAATTGCCCCTGCGTTAGGTTTACATTTGTACAAAATTTGAGCTTATTTCAGTCTATTTCAGTCAGCCGTTAATGAATGACACCGTTTCGTGTAGGTTTCGGTCGTGTAGATCGAAAGCCAAGCATTGGATTCTTCAAATTCTTCAGTTCTACTGGATATATCATGATGCTTTTGTGTTGGATTTGTTTATTATTTTATGAAATACATTACGCAACTTATTAAAATCAAAATATATGCGCAAAGTAGAAGCTACTATAGTGCGAAATTTTCCAAATTAATTTTCTCATAAATGCTTCAACCAAAGTTGCTCAAATTTTGCATGACGTTTCTTTGAGAGGTACGCAAGGGCAATTTTTTAGTTTTTGCTCAAGTCGGATATTCCGTGGAATATTGATTTTAAAAGCTTTTGAACATGAATAAAATTCTCAACATTGCATAAATCGAGAAACTAAAAAATCATCACTATCAACTATCACTTTCGTGTAGGACGCAAGCCAAGCATTGGATTCTTCAAATTCTTCATATTAGTATTATTTAAAACCAGCTACCATTGCTGAAGTTTGAAATGAATTGGTTTAAAGACGAACTCAGGAGAACCGTTCCTGATAATGCAAGCGCCTCTTTAAAGCTTAGAATGTGCTTATTGCAGCTAGGTAGGGTATACTTGTCTCATTTCAACTCTTCGACTTGAACATGCAATAACAAGAAAACAAGTTTTGAACATGGATTTCTCGAAGTGTGCGAAAACTAAAGAAAAACGACCAGTTCATACTGCAAAAGAAACGTCTTCCCGAGGGCTATTTTTTCTGAAACCTTTGACCGATCAGGTACTACATTTTGTCTGATTTTCGCCAAAATTTTCAAGTTTGGATGCTCATTTCTCTCGAACGGAAAGACTAAACACGAAACCATTAAACTAGCCCTCGACGATTGTCCCAAAAATGCTTGTCTAAAGCCGTTTGCTAATTGGTTGCATGAGTTGAGAAAAATCCGTGTTCAAAACAATCTGGTTGCGATTTTCAAACTTCACATTTTCGTTGCTGTGCGTAGGCATATGTAATGAAGTGAGCAAGATCCAAGACACGATCTGCTCTAAATCTTTAAACTATCAATTACACGGAAGGTCAGCACGTCTGCTCGCAATGAAACAGACTTAAGCACCAGATCTCTGAAAGGTGGTGTTCCAAAATCAGAGATTCTCTGCGGCCAACCTTGGTTGGGGTCTTCGTCGGTGAGTTCGTTTGAGGCTCCGGATTTCCAATTGGACAGCAAGCGGGGTCAGCACTTGCTTTTCGTAGACAGCACTGGATTTGGATGAGTTCCTCATTGGATCTTCGAGATAGAGATTGCCAGGAAAAAACTTACTCGTGATGAGTCCGTCCTGGATTCCTGAGATTGGCGGCTGAGCGGTAAACGCACCGTATTCGAAGCCAAACGCGCCTTTATTTGCTTGTGGTAAGACTCAACGGTAAATGCACCGTTTGCGTAGGCAAACGCGCATTTACTGCTCGTAATAAGACTCAGTAGCTAACACACAGATGATTTAATGTTAATGAAACTGATACAATTATAACTATTACAAATTATGCGTTCAATGAGTACACTACTACAATACTGACGGTTCAAATACAATATAGTGTGGTACAGTACAATTTTACTGTACCAGAGTTGCCAGATATTTCCCCTTTAGGGTATTATTAATATTATTCCAATTTGGAATAATATTACAAACTTTGCTTAAGTTATTGGGACAAGGTCGATACTCTTAACGCCTTTTACACCCTTCTAATCTACTGACTCTTTCTACCCCAAGTTCCCTATATGCTATGTGTTACCCTATATGCTTGTGCTTTGTAACTCTTTATACGTCCCCTTACAATAGGACTGTCAAACTAGTATCACAATAAACTAAATTACTAATTGTTAACCTAGGGTCGGTCTTTGGGTGAGCCCCCGAAAGTCGGTCACCGCTTTCGCTCCGACACACAGTTCAGGGATGCTATGTGGGATTGAAATTTGAGGGAATCGAAACAGTTGGGAGTTGGGCAGTCCTTCCTTACTTATCTCTAATTAATAGAAAATCAATACAGTTATACAATGAACGGTCTTCTTGTCTTCGTTAGGGACTGGGACGTCGGGTGCTTAGTTTCTAGACAGTGGAAAACGATTTCCAGGGTAACGAAAATGACGATCAAAAGATTAAGACACATTTTTAGGTGTTTTAGAGTTGACTGTGAAACGATGAGTATGCAAGAGTTCCGGTTCACCCAATGATCAGGTTTGAAGTGCTCGCTACGCCGTCTCTGCTCTCAATCCAACAACTTTGCCACTGCCGGTCAATGTACCTTTCTGAGGTTCCAAAATACGACTAAATCTTAAGGCTTCTGCTGATTATCTACTGGGACTGACTCCGTCCACTACTGATCCACGAGTTACTGCTTCTGAATAGGTTACTGACACACAAATATCGCTCAATCGTCCAGATCCGGCAAGACAGCGTCGGCTTATCGTCCGCACCTGAATCAAATGGGTTAAAACCCATTAGTACAAGGTTACGGTGCGGGAATCGAACCCAGCAACCATTACTCGCTCTTTCGCTTTCCAGGCCCAAAACGTGCATTTTGGGCCCCATTTGAACTTGTGAAATGACGAAATGACACAAAACCATTGGTTATTGCCTCTTTGACAATATTGACCGTTTCTGGTAACTTCTTGTCAGCAAATGGGCCTTCTTGGCCATTTTTAGGTTGCGACTTGTTGTATTTGGTTAAACTTGACGTGATTCTTTGCTTGGACGAAATTATTTGTTATGTTCCTATTTTTGGGCCCGGTTGGGCCTGACTGAACTTGCAGTTGGGCGAAACAACCCTGGAAACGCATAGAAGATTCACGGTTTGCGCCTTCTTTTAAAACTTCGCTTGCCTCTTCCTTTTATTTGCACAAACCGGCCCGGCCTGGGCCGTTTTGGGACTAACACCAACAAGTTCCAATAGAAGCGCACATGTTCTTTAGGGCGAACACAATAATTGAACATTACTTGTATTTCCGGCCTGCCACGGGAAATAGACTTATTTCCCGTGGCCGACTGATAATTCCCAAATGTGAACGAAACTTGATATTTTAAATGAGTTTCTGATGTTGGAAGATGGTCAAATACTTATTATTTGCTACAATTAGCTTAACTACTGCCTGCCTACTTACATAGATTACATTACTGAAACTTACGTAACGCTAACTAAGAATTAAAACTACTGGTTATTTGATCTAAAATTCTACAATTAAAAAGTTCTTTTCTGCTTACATTAATTACTTGATTTAAAAATAAAGTTAGTAGGCTGCATTTTGAGTGAGTTTTCGCATATAATTAATTTCACTCAGTTTATGCCAAAAATGCAAAAACTCACTCACTCACTGTCTCAGCAACAATTCTACGCAGTCCCTACTTACCGACCTACCGACTTACCGAATTACTTCTACATCTAAGTTCCTACCTATCTAAAGCCCATAGGGGACGTCCCGAACCGCTATTCGATCCGGTCCTGGCAACCCCGGCAGCCAGGCGAGTGGAAGTCGCGCGTACTACCACCCTTTCACTCGGGTATGTTCTAAATTTGTTCAAAACTAATATATAAATTTGAGGATTTTTGATGAACGCAAACCCGAGTGAAAAAGGTATCATTTTGTAGAGCTCGAAAAACTGAACATTTTTTGTGCTTACAGCACCAACCAATATTAAACAGTTAATGAGAAATTATTAATTAAAGTTTTACTGAACAGTGCGCAATTTGAACAATTGCGCACGCTTAACACTTCCTATGTTAACGTTAACTTTGTTGTGTTAACTAACGAATATGTAATTAGTTGGCACAAAAGTTACATCATTTTGTAGAGTTCGAGGAGCTGAATATTTTGCTTTTTTGAATCAGATTAAACCGTCCAGCTGTTAAGGAGAAAATCGCGATCAAAGTTTACCTTCACATATGCGTAATTTGCACATACAGTGTATGAGCTCAATTGCACACGTGCTGGGTTGCCAAGTTGCTTCCGTATATAGGCTGGCTCGAACTAGTTCTAATCATAGCCCGTGTAGCTCACTGGATGAGTACCGGATTCGTAATCCGGAGGTCCTGAGTTAGAATCTCAGCACGGGTCTATTTCTTTTCTTTTTATTCGGTTCATTCCTTTGCGTTGTAACGCTGACCATTATAACTAACGTAGTTTAAACCACTAAAGCTATGAATCCTGAACTAATAACTATTTTAAACTAGACAACTGGTACCCTTATTTTTTAACTAAAATTACACCGAGTAAACACCTGCACTAGGGACTTACCAACACACACAACTATAATGTTTTCCGGGCTCAGAACTTAAATGATTTGTTAAACCGCTAATCGGACAGTAGCTATGAAACACTTAATTATGGCGATTTCTCCTGTTATTCTGAACATAATTTCTGTTAGACTCCTAATTCGTGCAGTTCTGGATTCCATAAATGCGGCTCATCCGCCCCCTAATCGCAGGGCTACCTACACGGATGACCGGAAACCCAACAGACTTACAGACCTAATACGGGGTCCCCGTGACCCTAGGCCGCAGAACCTGTTTCGAACCGCCAAATGTACCAATATTCGAGCAGAACTCAACCGCGGTTTCGGATAGTTTCGCGTCAAACATACTGCTAAGTTTTTAGACAAGGTAGATTCTTAATTATATGCGATTAGGGGCCAAATTGCTACTGAATTTGGCCCAGTTCCTGCCTAATATCTGAAAGTTACGCATTCATCCTGGCGTTTCCAAGACCCTTATCTTACAAAGGGGGTTTAGATGGTATGCCCTCATTCACACTCACAATCACACAATTTTGATTCAGAATTCACACTCTAGAAATGGTGCTAAACTTGAAACCTCATAATCCATAAGGAATTTACCCAAGAAGCCAATTCTACGTAAATTTGGGGGTCACATTCACACAATTAACATCACAGGCACACCAACAACAAGACAAACGGCTAAATATCATGATACAACCTATTGCTTCCCTATCTAAACCTATCTACTCATTGTATGCACATTTTGTTGGAGTTTGACATTTATTGACCTTCGTCTTGAACTTGAAATTTGTAAACTTTCGTAGTTTTGACAGAAATTGAGAACTTTGGAACTTTGACAATTTATTTGGAAAGCTGAACGAGTAATAATTGCTCGGCAATTCTTACACAAGAACAAAATTACACACAAACACCTTTCCGCTAAGGACAGCTTTCATATAAGCAACTTAACTTGGGAAGTCGGCCATTTCCCTCAAAACGACTGAATAATTAATAATTAAAACAGTTCCAGCGTTTTAATTCCCATTAGTTTTAAATAGCCGACCTACACAAAGTCACACTTCACAGTTACAGACAACGTTTTTAGCTTCAGTAGCGCCTATCTTTGCGAATACGGCCGGCAATTCCTAACTGCCGGCTGTGGGGAGAATGGTTCCTAATGTAACTCAGATTTAACATGAGGTAACCAAGGGACCTCCTAACTCAACTCAGGAGTGGGTCCCCACTCAAAATCCCATTATTACTAAAAGAAACCCCAAAAACATAAAAAAGGAATAGTGACTGGCCACGAGGGCTCGCTGATAAAAAGGTAAAAATACTGGCCACGAGGGCTCGCTAATTAAAAAGGTGAAAACACTGGCCACGAGGGCTCGCTGATTAAAAAGGTGAAAACACTGGCCACGAGGGCTCGCTGATAAAAAGGTAAAAAATACTGGCCACGAGGGCTCGCTGATAAAAAAATAAAAATACTGGCCACGAGGGCTTGTTGATTTAAAAGGAATGGGCCAAAAGGCTACAATTTTGATTAAAAATTAAGGCCCGAAGGCCGAAAAAACCATAGTAAAAAATAGACCAAAAAGGGCCTTCTAAAACCTGGAAAATTTGCGTTCCTTGTGCGAATGGCCGAGCATAATACGCTCACATGGCCCTCAGTCGTGTTGTTGTTGTTTGCTTCGTGTTGGCTCAATTTCCCTCTCTGACCTGTGCGGGGGCCAGAGGGGTCCCTAACTCGTGTTCCTATGGGGGGGCTAAATGCGTTGGGGATTCTCCGGCCAAAACGCTGGCACACCAGGAGAACGCATTTTGAAGGGGGGATACACGGCCGCTCTCGGCCGGAGCTGAAGCAAATACTGACTGGAGTTTGAATTTTCAGTGAGCTGACAGGGGTCTGACAGCTCACTGACCCCACGACTGTTGCCGGCACTTCTTTGAAGGGAGCAGGATTTCCAGACTTTTCTGGAAATCCTCTTTGTAAATGCAGACCCGACGTGGGCTGTTTGCACGCGCCTGGCCCACCGGGATGGAGATTTATGGGGGGTCTGGAGCTATGACCCTCCAACTGACCCCTTATTTGATGGATTTCCCAAGCTGAATTTCCAGAAACTTTCCAGACTTTTTGGTTAACATGTAGAGATAACCAAAAGGAAAATTTGGTACTTAGAAAATGGAATAGTACGAAGTAAAGGCCTCTCGGGGCCCATTATGAAAAAATAACTATTAATTGCCGCTTTGGCCGTAATATTTTGTAAATTTTGTTTTTAGTATTTTTCAGGCGCTCCCTTGTTTCCAAGCCCCTTTCTTTTCCTTTTGGGCGTGACCCTTCGGCCTAGAACAAGGGAGGCCGCTCGTTAATCGCAGCAACAATTGCTCTCCCTCGCTGGAACTGGGAGTCTCTATCTGAGGAAACAGGAGGGCAATTGTTTCGCAAAATGAGTGCATACAAGGAACTACGCAATTTTCTAGGAACTAAAAACTAGATATTAATATTCTAGGTACAAAACTACCTAGGTCCACTTAATTTCATCTTGTTTTATTAATTTGGGAGAGGGTTACGCCCCCTCCGAATCTATTTTCACACCTAAGGTGTGTACTAAGTCTTCTTCTGCAAGGCAAGTCTTTGCTGGGTGAGGGCCAACAGAAGCCCAAGAATGAATAGGAAAATGAATGAACGTAACAACACGTGATTGTTACGTTCTGTTACAAAGTTCACGTAAGGCCATTATTAGGTAATTAAAATGTAATCTCTCAAAACTTTTTTGGCCTATATCTTTCGCGTTATTGGGATTTAAAAGACCGGGTTTGGCTTTTTAGAATCAGGAAAAAATTGCCTTTCAGATAAGCCTAAGTTGTATTTTTTACCAAAAATCTTCAAAATTCATTAATTATTACCAAATCACTGCCTATTAGGCCTAGCTAACACTTAAGATCCCTTAGCATTATTTCATGCACCTAGCTAATGAATAGTTACATTTTAGTGACCCATCTTCCAACATGTGACCTGAATAACCGTGTAAGACGTCTTTTACCAGCATTTTCCTTGATAACTTGCTACTTCTTAGACGACACATTTATTAAACTTTTCTCTTCATTAATTTTAGTTTACTTTAAATGAAAATTTCGGAATGTCTTCCAACAATCGGAGGCCTTGTAAGGCCTAGGAAGAGTAACGACTCCTCCGTTATTTAATCAGAGTCCGTGATTAGGGCCTATTACTGACCCGGGAAGGGTAACGACCCCTCCGTTATTAGTTAATACCCTGATTAATTCTTAATAAACCATATTCTACTGAGTTCCTATTCTATTCTGGCGTTATTTAAGCGGTTTGTAGCGCTATTTCTAACCTTATTTCCTAACCACGCTAGACCCTTGTCCCTACCGGTGAATTTCTGGGTGTTTTGAACCGACTGACAACTCTGGTACTCACATAATCAATGACAATTACAGCAATTGCTTGGACGTTCACATACTGCATTCTAGGCTCTGAGCAACAGATTTTTCAAGAGCGACAACAACAACAATTCCACTTTAGGTCACGATCCATGGTTTTATGAGTTTTCTTAACTTTTTGAGCTTTTATTCATCCATAACATTACACATAGCTTTTTTAAATCTAAAAAGCTTTCCTTCTAGGCACAAACGTCTATTTTGCAGCTGTTTGAAGTTATCGGCCAAAACCGTATCTTCATGATTTTTCAATTCCTGTGTGTTGGGGGTTGCCTCCTGGAAGCGATTACTTCAAAATTAAAAACCGAATACTGAAAAAAGCTCTAGGGTAAGTTTTAGATATTGTATTTAGCTACGAAATGAGCTATAGAACGTTTTGAACGGTTTTGTTTTGAGTAAGTAATCGTTGTCAGAAGCGAAAAATCTAAAGTTCCGATTTTAGGCTGCTTTCAAAAAGGAATTGGAAATTTTTTCCTGGACGAAATTGTCCCAAATTTCAATGGATTGTGTAGGGCCCTTAGGACTATCAATGAGTACAATTTGAGTCAAATTGGTGAGGGTCGAATGTTCGACCTAAGTAGCGCCCCCCCCCTTAAGGTGCTGGTTCGAGTAGTTGCAGCAAATTTTGAAATACTGTAATTTGCTCAATTCCTGGAGTTCAACGATGATTTTTATATCATTTTAAGGTGGCGATTGCATTATCGTGATTATAGATGTAAGATTTGGTCGGATTGATCAATTTTAATGAACTGCAAGCTGAAGTGCTTTGGTTGGCGGGGCATGTTCCAGCAAATTGGAATTGACCGAATCTTGACGGGATCCCGTCAACATTGACCGGATTTTGGCGGGATCCCGCCAGAATTGACCGGATCTTGACGGGATCCCGTCGGAATCGATTTTGACGTGATCCCGTCGGAATTAATTTTGACGAGATCCCGTCGGAATTGACCGTATTTTGACGGGATCCCGTCCGAATTGACCGGATCTTGACGGGATCCCGTCGGAATCGATTTTGACGTGATCCCGTCGAAATTGATTTTGTCGGGATCCCGTCGGAATTGAGTTTGTCGGGATCCCGTCGGAATTTAGTTTCACGGGATGCCGTCGGAATTGACTGTATTTTGACGGGATCCCGTCGGAATTGAGTTTGACGGGATTCCGTCGGAATTGAGTTTGACGGGATCCCGTCGGACTTTAGTTTCACGGGATGCCGTCGGAATTGACCGTATTCTGACGGGATCCCGACGAAAAACTAGGGTGCAACCTACTCAAAAGAGTAAATAATCCCTATCTAAGATACCCTAATAAAAGAGATGAATACCCATGATTTACTAGTACTTACGTGAGATTTAATGGAAAAATTTGGAAAACTTTGAACTATTTTGACAATTGTCTTATTCATGAATGATAAAGGTGATTTCTTTTTAGGCTAGCTACGCCACTAGCACAAAGTATATATAAGTGAAGAAAGTGCAGGTTTAGGGCAGTTGGAGTGTCAACAGCGTTGGGGTCGGGTGATTTACTAGTTGGGTAGGAGTCGTTGGGCAAGGTTTAGGTATTCGGGAGTGGGTAACGCCCTCCCTTGTGCGCTTTGCATCTGCTTATTGTGCCCCTTTTGTATTTTATATTAGTCTCGTATGTTTACTCCAAAGCTGATATGAGTATTTTGTATTCGTTATAGTAAAACCTAGCGGTCATTTTGTCTATTAGCTCTAAGGATCGGTCGTCCAGGGCTCATAATTGTCTCTAATCTAATTTACTCGCTAACCTACAACTCTCCTGCATCTACTCTCATTTGGCTAGGGTTGGATATCACACACTGAATACTTACTTGCAATCATTTACTGAAGTCCGACATAGTTTATTACAGAGGTACACGCATAGTGCCTCACAAATAGTGGCGACCGTGATTTTTCAGTAGATGTCCAAAGTTCTAGCTTTTTCTGAGAAGAAAAGGGAGCACGATAAGCGAGAAAAGCAAAGAGGACAACTTTGGGGGCTCTTATCGTACTTTGACGGACCGGTTGATTTAGACAGAGGGACTCCCATGGCTTCAAAGCAAGGTATTGCAAAATCGGGGGGTCGTGGTCGGGGGGGGTGTCTCCCCCAACGCTAGTCCGGGAGGAACTGCTCCAGGTATTGGAAGGCGGACCCCCAGAAGACCGGAAGGCTATGTACCTGATATCCCCCCACAATTATGGGAAGGGCAAAATTCTAAGGCCAAACCATTCACAGATAGAGGATCAGTGGGGCGAGGGGGACCCTCCCGGATCCCCCCACCCACAAGTTCTCGGCGGACCCAGTCCCAAGTGGGGTTTCGACCTCCACGGCCCCGTCTACATCTTCAGAGGCCCCGTATGGCGGTCATTTAAGTAAAACTTTTGGGAGGCCAGTGACTCGGTCACAATCCGGGGCTATCCGCCACAAGTTTCGCAGTCTGCGGGTTCCCGGTTCTCAGCGTCGCAGTCGGGGGGTCCCCAAGTACTATAAGATGCCATTCCCCCGGAAATAGTAGTTTCTGGGGAAGAAACTACGGTGAAATCTTTGTCTGGGGGACCAGAATTGCTGCAGACCTCAGATTCGCCTCAGGAGGGGCAAATGCTCACTCCCGGCCTCCAATTTGATGCCTTTGACGAATCAGTTGAAATTGACGAGTCCGACTCCCAAGATGAGCAACTTTTGACAGCCATGCAAGATTATGTGGACTACAGGCGAAAAAAATCTCGGCCTGGCGCCAGTCACGGTTTCTGAACTGTTGGGGGGGAAAGTTCGGGATTAAAAAAGTTCGGGGGAGAGAAGTTCGGGGGAAAATAATCCCGAACCTGTTCTGAACCAAACTTTTGAAAATGATTTGATTCAGCTACAACATCAGCAAGTCCCTCCCACCTCCGCGAAGTCTGCAGTGGTGACCCCTCCCCAGGCTCAGGATGACACTGCAGAAAACCCTGACAGAATGTTGGGTGGCTATGATCAGAGTCGGGGGGCGCACGTTCCCCCTCCTCAGGGACAACCCGAGTCTTCTGCGCCCAGGTGTCAATCTCAGTTGCAGAGTACATCTAATTTTACGCCAGTTCAAGGGTGCAATTCGGTTTCGTCGTCCCGGGGACAGGTGGGGCAACCTACTTTGGGAGTCCCCGGTCTTGTAAATGGCGCTCAAGGGAGATCACCCAATTTTGGCAAAAATTCGGGACATGTTTGGCGTTCACCGTCTGTACAGCATCCGCAAGGTACGTTTCAGCGTGCTTCTCCGTCAGGTCAAGTACAGGCCGCTCAAAACGTTCAGCAACCGGTACAAATGTCATCTTCTACGCCGGGCTTTTCTCAATCACAAGCCCCGGCTCAGCAGACATTATATACGTGTACGCCTCAAATTGTACAGCCTGTGCCACCTTCGGTACAATCCGGCTATTATGCCGTTGATATGTACGGAAATCCAGTATACGTATATAATTCTCCGGCGCAATTTTCTACCGGAACTTCTGCTGTTTTACAGCCGGTGGCTCATACGTAAGTACCGGGACCTAACCAAGCAGTTACCGGCCCGGTAGCATCAGCTTCACATCAGACGGTGGAAACCAGCTCACAAAATGTCCAAGCTTCCGATTTTGTGTTGGGAAATTCACGGGTGGCTTCTGACCCTCCACCTCCACCGGATAGGGGGGCGCCCCCCCCCCGGGTTTTTCTGCACAGCAAGCTGACCAGAAGGGGGTTCCTCCCAACAAAGAGGAGCGAGCGACGCCTGCCCGTCACCCAACTCCGGCGACCATGGTGGCCACAGATGCTTCAGTTTTAGGCCACGATCCGCGCCTTTTTCGTACATATATAGAAATTCTCCGGGACGTTCCGCGGTTTGACCCAGAACTAGTGTACGTTGAAGACTGGCTTCCACAATTTGAATCGGCAGTGGAAACGTACCAAATTCCGAAAGATCAGTGGCCTCGTCTTCTATACAGTAAATTGGCGGGTAAGGCCCATATTTATGCCTCCCGTGCGGGTCTTTCTATGATTGATTCATATGATAGTATTTTGAAACTTTTGAAAACTCAGTTTCCTAAACCGCAGTTGTCGTATCAGCAAAAATATGCAGCTTTTGTCAACCGACTTCAACGTCCCGGAGAACATATACGTAAGTATATCTCGGAATTGCAAGCTTTGGCGTTAGACATCTGGAATGACCCGGGTGACCTGGAGAAGCACTTTGCCCAGCAGGTCTACGCCGGGGCAAATGACAAATACGCAGCGTCGCTCGTGCCTCTGGGGGCTTATGGGGAACCGTCTATGGAAGACATTTTGCGGGTGATCGATAAACTTGACGCCCGAACCCCACGCCCCACTCCAGGGGAGGCATTGTCGTACGACCCCCCCAATCTATCACGTGGCATCTTCAGAGAGAGCAGAACCGGGTGGGAGTTCTAATGACCCGTTGGAACAGCTACGTAAGGAATTACAGGATCTCCGGGTATTATGGGAAAAAGGGAAAGATGCACGGCCTAGATTTGAGGATAGGCGCAAGGATAAGTGCCTCCATTGCGGCAGGAGGGGCCATGACCCTAACAACTGTTGGGACAAATATCCTCAGCTGGCCCCGGCAGGATGGAGGGGTCGACCCCTTCCCCGGGAACAGGTAGCTGGAGTTACCCAGTACGTACCAGTTTATCCGCAGTTTTGTGCACAACAGCCTGTTTATCCAGCTTTACAATCTGCTCCGGTCCCTTTAGCCTTGCCCGCCCCACAACCTTCTTCGGGTCAGCATGCCTATGGTCCACAGTGGGAGGCACCGCCAGCTCAGAACACGGGTCAAGCTGTCTCATCTGGTACAGTCACACCTGCATTGCCGGCACCTTTGGCCCCGGCTCCAGCACCTTCAGTTCGGGGTGTTACCACACAACCTTTAGCGGCACCGCTGGCACAACATTTCGTTAGAGCATCGGACCAGAGCACTGCAAATTCACAGGGGGGCACTCTCCCTCCCCGTGTCTCGGCCCAACAAAGGGGGGTTGAACATCTTATAGGCTATGTTGAGACCGAACCACAGCCTTCGGAGCCACACGTATTCGGCGTAGGTCCTTCCGTAGATACGACGCCTGAACAAATTGTTCAGTCTTTTTCTATGATTCAATCGAACTTTACGACGTTGGCAGCTATTCATACGCATACGTATAATCATATGAAAAAGTTTACTGAGGTTTTGAAGAAACATATTTTTGATTTGGGCCATGCCATTGCGGATGCATGGCCAGAAAGGCTCGAACGAGAGGATATTTTGGGCTGTGAGGTGACGGTGCCCGAAACTGACGAAGTGGTCCAACCCGTGGGTGACGGTTCCGACCCTCCCTCTCTGCTCTCTCTGAATGGGGAATCTCCCTCACCGACTGCGACGTCTTGGGAACAGACTGCGGGACTCGCTGTGTCTCAGTCTCAGGGTGCGGTGGCTGACGCGGCCTCTGGGACTGGGATGAGTAGGGGCGTGTCTGGGTGTGCGGCCGATCCACCATCCAGATCCGCCCCGGGGGGTGTGTCGGCTCCGGAAAAGCCTCTACATTCCTTGGTGGTCGTGCCCAATTCCATTTCTGATTTGCAATCTGAAGCTGTTTTAGCTGCTGGGGACAACACACCGGCAGTTATGATTAACATCAAGGGCCAATACTTGATGGCCATTGTAGATTCGGGTGCTTCTATTTCAATTATTAGTCAGGGAGGCTTAGATCGGCTCTTGAGAGCGGGAGCAGATATTGTGGTTCAATTCCCAGACGCCATTAGGGCTAGAACTTCGGGGGATACTCCACTACGTATTCAAGGAAAAGTCTATATCCCTTTTGAAGTGGGTGGAATTCAATTTGGGTGGCATTTTCATCTAGCTCCGCAATTCTATCGAGATATTTTGCTTGGCACTGATTTTTTGAAAGCCTATAGTTGGGATATTATTTTTTCTGAAAACCGTGTTAGCATGAATGGGTTGAAGCTCAAAATGCTCACCCCTGAGGAAATTCGGGCCGAATGGGACTTGGGTGATGCAATGGCTTTCGCCGTGGTCTTGGCTATTGATGTGCAAATTCCTCCGTCTACGGAGAAATGGGCAAAGGCCTGTATCTCCTCTACCCTCGCTGATCCTCTATATTTTTTGAGCCGTTTGATTCCTTCATTGATGATAATAAAGTTTTACCCTACGCTGGGGTAGTGGAAGTCCAAGATCATTTTTTTGAATTCCTATTGGTTAATCCTACAAATTCTCCCATTTCAATTTCACGATCTACTGTGGTGGGGTCTGTGATTCCCACTCTAGACTATGTTTCTGATGGCTCAAACTTTTCGAAACCTTTGGTGGTCTCTCAAGCTCGTGTCTCTCAGGACCCTTATATCAATGATATGGTCTTTGCAGTCGACGACAATTTGGGTATTCCTCCCCCTCACGTCGCCTCAGCCCTTACATACAAGTTGGCAACTGATTCGGCTTTCGAAGATGATAGTGTTTTTTCGCTTGTCTTTTGGCCAACAGAGGATCCACCTCAAAAAGAGGGGGTAGGTGTGAACCTAGAAGGGGTAGGTCTGAACCTACCCCAAAAAGAGGGGGTAAGGACAGCAAAAAGTCCTATGGCCGAAATTCTTCCGATGGATGCTTATGAAGTAGGTCTGAACCTACCCCAAAAAGGGGGGGTAAGGACAGCAAAAAGTCCTATGGCCGAAATTCTTCCGATGGATGCTTATGAAAACCAAGATGAACTTCCAGAAGAGAAATCCGCGCAAAAAGGAGTAACAGCTCCACCTGAACCCCCCGACCCTCCTTTGACAAGTGGCGCGAGCTTGGGAGATCGCGGGGAAAAAGTTTTGAAATCGTGTCTTCTGCAGGGGGAGGACCTTTCTCCTGTCACAGAAGGTCATAGTCTGGGTTTACCTCTTGTTTCTGTAACATTTTCAGACGAAGTTCAAGTTTGGGTAGAGGACCAGCCGGTTTTTCGGCTACGGGAGAAGTCAGAAACTCTTTTGGCTCCTCCCACTTCTAAGTTTGACCTTGTACGGGGGGAAGGGTGGCCACAGGAGGTGAGGGGGGTCGACCCCGCCCTCCTGGAGTCTCCTTCGTTTTCTTCAGCAGCTCAACTTGCGCCTGGGCTCGACCGGACCAGTTTAGCTGCTGAACCTCCGTCCGGGGATCATCCCGAACTTATTTTTTCCAGTTCAAGTCATCCCAAACTTTCTACCCCGGACTTACCTCATCCCGATCTTATGGCTTCTGCTCAAACTTTTTCTGTGCTTGATACAAGTCTGTCTCAAACTGTGAATAATAATTGGCATTCATACTATCTATCTGTTACACTACATCCGGGTGAGCATGGGTATATACGTATTCCGTGGCCTGACCTTTTTCGGGGCACTATTTCGGAATATACGTATATACGTACACAATCGGAAAGTCAGCTGGCAGGCTCTGTCTCGGGGGGCTCTGCGGCGCCCCTCTCGGATTTACAGGTACGTGCTCTCTTGAATAGCAAGATTCAATTTCATGACTGTTGCTTGACTCGGCGTAATAAGCGACGGTTACGTCTCATGATTTTGAATTTTCCCCAAATTTGGGATGCAGCTGGGGGCTTCGGTAAAACGGACATCGATGACCACTATATTGAGGTCGAGCCTGGTAAGCGCCCAATAAAAGCTCGGGCCTATAAAGTAAACCCGGCGCAAAAGAAAATTATTGATGAGAAGCTAGCAGCCTGGTTAGAACAGGGGTTGATTCAACCCTCTCGTAGTCCATGGGCCTCTCCCATCATTTTGGTTGCGAAAAAAGTCGGGGATTGGAGGTTGTGAGTCGATTACAGAAAACTCAATGCGGTCACGAAAAAGGACTGCTACCCCATCCCATATATTACAGGTCTTTTCGAAAGCATACTGGGTCATTCTATTTTTCGAAACTGGATCTTGCGTCGGGTTTTCATCAGATTCCTATTTACCCTCCGGATAGAGAAAAAACGGCTTTTATCACTCATTCAGGGCTTTATGAATTTAAAGCCATGCCCATTTGGGCTTTGCAATGCCTCTAGTACGTTCCAGCGACTTATTGACAGAATTATGGAGGGATTTATAGTGTATATTTACGATGTCCTTGTTTCTCGGCAACCCAGTTGGATCACTTGAAGCGACTTTTGGAGGTTTTCCTCCGCTGTTCAAGGGAGCATGTCCTACTGAAACTTTCGAAATGCGAATTTGGGCGGTCTGAAATGGCTTTTTCGGGGCATATTCTGTCTGCTTTCGGTATTTCGACTGATCCTGAAAAAGTACGGGTTGTCAAACGTTTTCCAGCACCTAAATCTGTGAAAGATGTGCAAAGTTTCTTGGGTTTAGCTGGCTACTACCGTCGTTTTGTCCCAAATTTTTCGAAAATTGCAAGCCCTATTGTTGCCATTTTGAAAAAGGACCGAGAATTCATTTGGGACGCAGCCTGCCAGCTGGCCTTTGAAACACTCAAGGAGAAACTTACCACGGCGCCGGTTCTCATGTACCCGGACTTTACAAAACCATTTACGTTGGCAACTGACGCTAGCCATTACGGTATAGGGGCCGTCCTCCAACAACTTGACGACAAGCAGAAACTCCATCCTATTGCATACGCTGCTCGCGTGCTCGCACCTGCGGAGAAAAGTTATACAACTGAGTTGGAGGGTTTAGCGGTCTTTTTTGGTGTTTCTTATTTTCAGCATTATCTTATCTTGCAATATTTTGACGTAATTACGGATCATCAAGCTTTAGAGTATATGTTTAGTGGAGAGCCTAAGTCCAAAGCTGCAGCGGGTCGGATTGCCCGGTGGGTGTCTTTTCTTCGTGGCTTCAAATTCCGGGTTATTCATCGCCCAGGCATTACTAACGGGGCCCCGGATGCATTGTCTAGAAAACCCCCACCATGGGAGGAGGCGGGGTCTTTTGCTGACCATCCACGTATTCCAGATATTTTCGTGGGGTCTATTCTTGAAGATGCTTTTGAGGAAGAAGCTCCAGAGGAGGGCGTAAACGCCCCCCGCCCCACCGCTGCAGCTATGGCTGTTTGGAAGGAGGCTCTGCAAAAGGACCAATTTACTAAGGCAATTATATATTTTTTAGAGAAAAAGCAGTTTCCATCTGACGCAAACTTTGCTACATTTTTGCGAAAACATTCGAGCGAATTTTTTCTGGAGGAGGGTGTCCTACACCCTCTTGGCAAATCCAAACGTCAGGAACCTCCAAAATTGATTGTTGTTCCGGAAAGTTGCTATACGTACGTATTGGATGAATGTCATAAAGATCTGTTGGGTGGATGCCACAACGGCCGGTCCAAAATGTATGGATTTTTGAGCCTCAAATATCATTGGCCCACCATGAGTAAGGACATCGGGGTCTATATTAGCCGGTGTCGGGTATGTGCGGCTTGCAACCCGGGGCCCTCCAAACCTCAGGCGTACTTGAAGGCGTTTGCTCCGGTCGAAGCCCCCTTCGAGAGGTTGAGCATGGATGTAATGCATGCTCCTCTCTCAAAGGCAGGAAATTCTAGAGTGTTGGTGGTGGTAGATTTTTTCTCACGCTGGGGTTGGGCATTTGCTATGCCAAACGAACAGACTTTCACTATTGCACGAATTTTTGCAGAGCGTATAATTGCGGTTCATGGGGCCCCCCGCGAGGTCTTAACCGACAGGGGCACCCCCTTTTGTTCACATCTTATGGAGGAATTGTGCAAATTGATGGGCACCAAAAAGGTACGTACTACAGCTTATCACCCAGAATCTAACGGGGCATGTGAGAGACTTAATGGTACTTTGAAACGGATGCTACGAAAATGTCTTTTGGCTTACGAACGAGGGTGGGATGAACTTCTCCCTTGGGTTCTGTTCGCCTATCGGCCAGTCCCACATGCTTCGACCGGGGAATCGCCTTATTACGTCTTGTTTGGTCGTGACCCCCGGCTTTTTTCGGATAATTTTTTGACAACGCCTATACCTCGAATTAGTGACTTTTTACCATCATACGTAGATGAACTTCGTGCTCGTATGCGGCATATTCGAAAAATTTTGAATGACTATATAGCACAGGTTCAGAAAAAACGCAAGGATAAATATGATTCTAAGGTCAAGCCTATTGAGTACAAGGAAGGTATGATGGTTTGGAAGGATGTTTCTAGAGCAAATATTCCGAAAGGGGCAAGTCGCAAATACCTTCCGGCTTTTGAAGGACCTTTCCGAGTCCTTAAAGTTATTTCTCCTACCAATTGTCAGATCCAATCTACTCTCAAGTCGGATGCCCCCCCCCCTGAAACTGTTCATGTGAATAGACTCAAACCGTTTCTGATGGAATTAACACCCGACCAGTGAAATTTTGTTTTGTTTTCCCCCTCAACTGTAGTATGTATGTATCTCACCTTACTGATCTCTTTTGTTGTATTATGTTAACCTTTTCTTATTTTAGCTTTTATACGTATATAATGGTTTTACCCATATTTGTGTCTTTTTGTATGTTTAGGTTTATATCTGAATTCTGGTGGTGGGCATTGCCCTTTTAAGCTTATTTTCAGGATTTTTCGGTCAGTTTTGCACATTTTAGGTTCTGTTTTGCGATTTTGCTTTGTATACGTGTTTTCTCTTTCTTTGAATTTTTTCTCCTGATCAAATAGCTTTCTTAAAATTGTGTGGCCACTTGTGAATAACTTTTCCTTGAATCTATCATGTCTAGCCGTAAAAATTTGGACAATGCTTCTTTAGCAGATAAATTAGAGTTCGTCTCTCAGCATTTTCGCATTGTTGCAACTCGTGGGGGCTCAGAACATTCCCCTCCGCGGGTTCAACGGGTCTCCCCTGCACAATTGCGGCAAATGGCGCAGCATGATCATCTAGCTGTCGATCTGGACGTTTCTGCTCCGGGGTCAGCTCGGGTGGAGTCACACTCCCCCCTCTCCCTTCTTCTCCCCCCCCCGCCTGATTCTGAAACTATTGAAGCCCTGCAAAATTTGAATCTATCTAGTAGCCGGGGTAAATTCTTTGATCGTACAGTTTCGAAAATTTCTTCTCCTGAAAAAGTTCGTTTTCTTATACCAGAATCTATGTCTCATTTTTATCCTACAACGATGTTTCTCCCCCCGATTGGGAGCGATATTCCGACGTACCCTTTTGACTGGGATGACTATTATGTTTGGCTCCGGTGTGAACAATTTAACGAACGCTTTCGTCTAGCTTTTCTCGAACGCAATCCGGAGCCGTTTCAGCAACGGCCATTGTCGGTTCTTGCAAAAAGGGTTCTGGCCAACCCGTACGGGTCGCCCCCATTCACAGGCATTTTTGGATTTGAACCTCTTCTTCCTCAGGTGTCTTTGTCCCCTCCGTTCACTCCCGAGCAGGAACGTCACTTGGAGGACCGTACTCGCTATTTGTGGCAACTTTCTGTATATCGTAGGGATTTTCCTGATACTTTACCCGAAACTGCTTTTTCTTCTTTGTCTGATTTATTGTCTGCTGTAAATCGTCGCATGTATGTACTTTCAAATCCATGCAAGCCCAAATTGGTTCCACGTCCGGTACACCCCGCAGTGGAATCGAGATCTGTCTCGCCCTCTACTTTTCGACCAGTTTCGGTGGGACGCCATTCCAAATCGGCACGTAAACGTCTGCGTTTGGCAGCCATTCACCCAATGATTCACTATGATCCGGATATGGACTACTATTTTGAATGTATGACGAGTTTGCTTGATCAGTGGAAACAGGCAATAACGGATACGCGTGCTACTTGGGATGGTTCTGACTACTATTCTGACCCATCGGAGGAGTCGTCATGAATCTTTCTTCCTTTTCCTTGTCTTCTTTCATTATATTTTCCCTTTTTTTGTGTATTCTAGATTATTCCATTCTTCCCTTTCCTACGTTCTGTCTTATTTCCTTCTTTCTTCTTGATTTTTAGGTTAGTTTGTTTCATTCATTTATATTTACATAGGGTTATTTGCTTCAGTATGGCAGAAAAGACTCCGCCCCTGTCTGATGATGACGATTATGTTGTTCAGAGTTATCAGGTTACACGGTCGGAACCATCTGAACCTTTGGGTAACCCGGTTACGTATGAGGATTTTGCTCGGATAGCTGGCTCTATGCAATTACGCAGAATTCCGCAGTGTCACAGCACTCAGAAAATGAGGCGGGGCGAAATTCTTCTTCACAGGGTGCTTTGCGAGAGAGTTCGAAAAAGTCTAAAAGGGGGACAAAAATTTCAAAAAGGCAGGGTCGCCCATTCACTTATGCACATTTTGATCAAATTCCCCAAGATGTAAATTTGGGGGCGGCAAGTTCTCCTTTGCTGGATGAGCAGGAAGGGATTTCGGTTTCGTCGTCTGTTTTGCCGTCGGGGGCGTCGGGTATTCACGCCAGCGATCTTGCCGCAATGGAAACTTTGTTTTCGGATTTACCTTATGACAATCCACAAACTGCTGAGGAGGTGGCTATAACGTCACAGCGTTTTCAACTTCTGCAAGAATATGCGCGTTTTCGTCAACATATGACAACTCATACCACGACATGCAACGCGTCGCCTCCTCCCCTCAGCAGTTGCTCCAACAACATATCCGACGTCTCGAGGGGGCTAACCGGGCTCGACAACCGAAATATCTTCCTCATCCGGTCCATCCGCTGATGATTCCTAGAATTGCAGAGACTCTCATTTTAATGGCGGAACCACTCTCTTCGGTAGACTCTTCTCATAAAAGACATCGCCTTGTTATGTCTCCCCCCACTATTTACTATGATCCGGCTACACCTTTTAATGATCAATTTCTTGAGCTGTGTCGACAAGGCGGCTATAGTACGTATGTTAGAATCGGCGCCTCCGGTACCTGTTATGGCACATTATTATCCCTGTCGTCATTATTTTTCTGCCACGATTCGACATCCTCCAAATTCTTTTCATAATCCTAGTTTTTTTGCCTCATTTCACGGAATATAATTCTTTATTTCAGGTGGCCACAGGTCTTGATTTTCTATAATTCGCGTCTTGGTATTTTTCTAGTTTATACCTGATTTTTTATACTTTATATCTCTTTCTTATGACAAAATTCCTTATTTGAAAAATTTCGGTCTGCTTTTGATACTTTTGCTTTTCTTTTTTTTGTTTTTTCTGATATTTTTGTCTTGATACCATATACATGCGGGCTGCCCCGTTACAATGCACGGCAATGTTCTTAACACATATACGTATACATCTCAACGGGTTTTCTTCTCTACCTCACTATAGCACGAAACAACGTTCGCGTCACTACTATACGTATACATTTCGGAGGGGTTTTACTCTTCTGTTTTGTTTTATGTTTGCATTTATTGTTTAGATTCCTTTGGCCTCTTTCTGTTGTCGGTCCTGCTTTTCTGTCCTTTTGGTGGTAACAAAATCCTGCTGGATTACTTACACAGGTCGTTTCTTTCTTAGCTAGACTTTTTCTTTTGCCTATGTTGGGATCTTTGATGTAAAAATTGGGTTAATTTTTATTTCCTAGTTTCTTAACAAATTTTGGTGTTTTCTTGAGGCAAAATTTAATCTTGAATTTTATTTGGAAAAATGTGCCGCAAGACTTCAAAAAGTGACTCTGATGCAGTGAAACGTTCGGTGCGCTCTGTACGTACGCAGTTGGAAACTGTTGGGGGTAATTGGCGTGAACTGCAGCCTCAAAGTGGGGCGGCTGCTTCTCAGTCGTCCGCAGAGGACAAACTGGAACCCTTAGAACTTCCGGAGGAATTTGGGGGTGATGCTATTCCGTTTATTTCGCGTGAAATTCTTTTGAAACATTTGTCAGAACACCCCCCAGAATTTTTTACCTTTTGAGATCAAATTGACAAGTCTCAGTATTCGGCATATATTCGCCACATTTCGCAGAAAACGGGGTTTCCTCATTCTTTAGCTAAGGCCACTACAGTAGTTACGTCAATAGAGCAATTGATCCGGTCTGTTCCTATTTGGGTAGAAGCTGCAGAGAAGGCAGGGTTTCTAGCGTGGGATCTGGAAGGGGTGTCGCTCAGAGGGTTCTTGGGGATTCCTCCCCATCGTACCTTGTCCCTGATTCAAATTGCTATTCCCTACCCTGAAAAGTTGCACTTGTTTCGTTCTCGGCTTGACCAGGTTCACCCTACAAATCCAAAACAGGATCCTATTTCAGTGGGTATCTATTTGATCCCATTGTACGTTTTGTTTCTTCAGTACCCATCTTGGGATTATTTTCAGTATTTGCTGGTCCCCCTCCCATCTTGGGATTATTTTCAGTATTTGCTGGTCCCCCTTTACTATAATACTTCCTACCCCCTGTTGGGTGTGAACCCTCTGGCCGACGTCCGGCGCTTGTTAGGGGCTCTGGGCATTGATGCCCGCCATTCAGCCACAGATCTTGCGTATCTGGGGCGACAAATTAGGGCGCGTCTTTCGGATCATCCTATGCAGCAGTGGTCTCCAGTTAATACGAGGGGTCCGTATCCGTGGCGCAATGAGAACAATCAGCAAATTCCTCCACCGTCGCATAAACGTGTGGATATTCCCCTCTCATGGTATCAGAGAAATTTTGCAGTATCCGCAAAATATGTGCAAGGCAGCTTCTTCCAGGGGACTTCAGCCGTTCCCTACATTGGCGGAATTGCACTATGGGGCAACAGATGTCCGGGATGTAATCTTGGTGGTGCAGCGATATATTCATTTCGACCAGGAATTTGGGGTTTCAGAATTTCAGTGGCTGCGGACTTATAAGGCCCTTAGTGTTTGTTCAGGCTCTGATACCATGAAGTGTCTTAGGAACTGTCTGGGGGAAACTGTGAAACAACGCGGCGGCGGATCAGGAAGAAGAGGAGGCTGCATTTGAACAACAGGAAGAACCAGAAGGATCATAGTGGACACGAGCACAGTGAAGCGAGCGCGACTAGCAGGGTCTTTGGATCAGGAGGTCGCATATGTGCAACAATTGCCGGCAGCTGACACGGTTGCGACAAATTTAACTATCGGTACAGAAGAGGTGGTGGATAATAGTGGGTCCACGGAGGCTTCATTGGGATTCCGGTCACCGCCTGGGTAGAAGTGAGGGGGGCTGACCCCGCCTTCTCATCCTCGCCTGGGGCTCCTACCACTTGGCTCCTACCTCCTGGCGACTTTTCGGCTCCAGCTACAAATAGGCCAATTACTCGACAACATCAGGCTCGGTTGGCTCAACAGGAAGCTTCCTCAGATATTGGAATGGATACAACGCCCTCTGCGGCAGATCGGGCGTTTCTTTTAGGTGATTCTGACCATCAAGCATCTCCATCAACGGTGGTAGTGACTTTGGAGGAGCCTTCTGGACTTTTAGGAACGGTGAACTCTTCTGTGCAGACCCTATTGCAAAGTTCGGGCTCTGCTCCGATAAGTTCGGGCGCTGCTCCGATAAGTTCGGGCACTGTTCCGACAAGTTCGGGCACTGCTCCGATAAGTTCGGGCATTGCTCCGACAAGTTCGGGGTCTACTCCAATAAGATCGGGACCTGTCCCAATCAGTTCGGGCACTGTCCCGATAAGTTCGGGCACTGTCCCGATAAGTTCGGGCACTGCTCCGACAAGTTCGGGCATTGCTCCGACAAGTCCGGGTCTCCTTGCGACATGTTCGGGACTGTCACCAGTAAGTGCGGGCCTTTCAACATCTGGGCCTACGACGACTCCTGGTATTTCTGCTGCATTGGAAACAGAACAGCGAGGTTTGGGTGAACCACAGGTGGTTGTTTGCAACGTTCTGGCGGATCCACAATACCTGTTGACGTTGATTCCCGCTCCCACAAACGAGTTGGGTATGAGTTTGTTGGCTGATTCATCTCCAGCGGGCTTTGGATTTTTCTCTTTCGATTGTACACCTTTTAGTGCCCCTGGAGTTTCTCGCCCGGGGTTGGTGCCATCAGTTCTACTTGAGGGTTTTAATGTTGACCCTCCGCGTTTGCAGCAGGGTCCTCCGATGCAAACAGTTGCACAGTTAGCTCCTATTTGGTCTCGGGCTCTACAGGAGGCGGGCTCTTCTGCTCGTCTTCCTCAACCGATTCAGGGGCTAGGTGCTATTCCGTACCAGGAGAGGCTCAACTTCGTGGATACGTTCTGGCAGCGTGTCCCTTCGTTGGGCACTCCGCTGCAAATGGAATTGATTCCACTGTTGGGGATTTCTGCAGTTGAATTACAAGAACGAGTTGGTCATCCTCCGCCTTTTTATGCTTTTGAGGTCGCGTACCACACAGTGGGACGGGGAGATACTTCGGTGTTGGATCTGTTGAGGGTCCTCTTTCCGGGTGCCTTTGCTCCGTCCCCTGTGCCATGGGTGTAACATCCCACTTTTGGTATGAATTTGTCGGCAGATCATTCTTTATTCCATCTGTCGCCTGCCCTGCCTGGGGTATCGGCTTGGGAAGCGGGGATTCCATCCCGGTCCACTTCTGTGGGCCCACTGGGGCATCAGCAATCCGTTGAGCCAGTGTCTTGGCCTGTCTTGGTGGACGCCCAGTGTCAAATTTCATTCGTGACTACGCCGCCTGTGGTTTCTGTTCAGCGGGTACCGCCGTTTCAACCTCCGCAACCGGTCTTACATCCACCAGCGGAGACCATTCAGTGGCCGGCCACTCATGTTTTGAACCCGGTCTATCACCGTGTCGTGACTGATGTGGTCTTTGCTGACTCTGACATAGAGGGGTCTTCAACCTATTTGCATGCGGATTTTCCAAAGTATTTTGTCGATCCAGAAGATACCGTCTTTGAAGGAAATCCGCCGGTTCCAAATCCGCGGGATAGGCCGCAATTCATGGACGGGGCTGACCCGTACCGCATCCACCCGGGTGAGGACCGGTATGGTCTCCCATCGGATAGGATGGCGGGCACCCCTCCTTTTCTGGGGCCTCAGGCACTGGACCCTTGGGTTCGGCAGTCGGTGGCCGAGCTTTTGGCGGTTTTTGATCTTGCTGTTCCGTTCCGTTTGTATGCGGACCGTTATTGGCAGTATGTGGAGCTCCCTCCGGTTCAGGCCGTTTCGGGCTGCTCGGCATTAAATCCGTATTTTGCGCATACTTTCGCCTACTGGGATAGATGGCTTCGTGGGCAGGTCTCACCGTTCGCTGTTCCATCTTCAGCACTTGATGACTATCTTGAGGAGCTGAATGAGTTGATTCCGGGGGCATGTGTGTCCTTTGAGACGCACCCCACTCCTACTCCTCCAGGGTACGATGTACTTCGTATTCAACCCGAGCGTCCTGATTTTTGGCAGGCTACCTTGCGGTTGCCGCCTTTGGCTATGGAGGGGGTTTTGGTCTTTCCGGGGATAGAATTAGTTGGGAAAGCTGCGCTGGAATCGTGTGCCATGGTGGCCGCAATTGCCCAGCTCTACCCATTTTTCTACATTTATCCATCTTTGTTTCGGTTTCAACCTTTGCGTAAAATGATTGAGACTTGGACGGAAAAGTCGAAGTTTTTAGAAAAGAAGGTCCAGACGATTATAGAGCAGTCGCTTCCACGAAGCCATGCAACCTGAACAGGTCAAAGAGTACGGCGCGGTGGTCCCGTTTCTTGACGAACGTATGGTGGCTTCTAATGTGCACCGTATTCCGGACATTGACGAGCCGGGCCATCGTCCTTATTTGAAGATCTACGGCCACGAATACCGTTTTTCAGAGACCGGTTACCATCATCGTAAGGCTGATTATTGGTTTTGCTTGCCCGAGCCGACTCGCTACCTGGCCTCACGGGGTTGCCCGTTTCAGGCTATGCAAGGGTCGAAACATTATACCAGGGGCTGGTTTGATCGTTCAGTTCTGTTCCGTCGTTTTTGGGAACATCCAAAAATCCATGTGCGAGCATTTGTTATGCTCGATGTTATTCGTGCAAGGCCCAGGTTTGCCCATCATATCGTGAGTGGCTAGCGTCGATGGGGGTTCGACTCATTGCCGAGGTGGGGGGTCGGTAAGACAAAAGCTATGCTTATGCATATGGGGCCTCAGGATTATGCACGCTTGTTGTGTTTAAATCCAACTCCTGCGGCTCCCCATCAAAATTGGATGGGCAAGCTCCACATGGTTTTACGGAGCGAACTATTTTCTGATCTGCCAGACCTGGTTACGGCTATGCGAGAGGACCAGGCCGAAAACGTGTAGGGAGCGTTGTTGTGCGTTGTTGTTGTTTTGCAGCCCCGTGTATATGGAAATTCTTTTAAAAATTTCTTTTGTTCCCAAGCTGATTTTCTAAAACTTTTGTTTATTTTTTCTTGATTATTCAATTTTTCTATGTCGACTTTAGGGGTATCTTTCCTTGATTAAATTTTATTCTGGAAACTTTTCTTCTGTTTTGCTGATTCTGTCTCGTTTCTTGCTTGCTCGGGCACATTTAATATTTTACGCGTTTCTGCTTACTTATCGTTTGGTTCGAAGGGATTCTGGGAGGGGCGAGTCGCTTTGTTGACCTAAGACTGGGACACGGAGTGACCCGTCTCCCCCAGACCCATGTTTCCTATCTATCTACATCTGACTAGTACATTATGGTTTTATTTTCGAGTCTTCGCCGTGGTGTGGGTCTCCAAAGGTTGTTACCTAAAACTGGGTCATCTTTGGGGTACTCACACCGCTGCGACCATGCTACAGTTGAGGGGCTTTATGATGTATTTTGTTTGTCTTTGCATTTATTCCATGGCATTTTGTTTGAGTCTTTAATTACTGTGCTTTATGTTTACTACTTTAATTTTTGTTTGTGTTTAGGTGATGGTTGTTTGCTACTGTACGGAACCCACGCCCCCCTGTCGCGATGAGCGTGCCTCCCTCGCCGGATGCTGCCTGGAGCCTAGACAACTATGTGGATACCGGTGCCCTCTAGTTACCGTGGATTTTGTCTGCACCTGTCTGATGGGTGGTGTTTGTGCCTGTTCGGCGGCCCGGATTTTGCCGCCTGACCATCTTCTTTGGAACTATTTGTGCTGCCTAGTGACTGCCGTTGGTGTCTGTATAGGGTTCTGCTGGCCTTGGCCTGATGGCCGCACTTGGCCTTCGTCTGCTGGTGGGCGGTTCACTATTCTGGTCCTTTTATGGTGGGGCGGCCAATTTTCTTGGTCTCCTGCGGTGGCCAATTTTGTAACTTTTGGTTCTTGCCGCGGCATTACATCGTGTTTGCCGCCCTATTTCTGTACTGTACCCGTCTGGGTTTGACTTTTCTATGACGACTTCCTTGTGTGTCTCGGTCGTCGTCCTTCTATCTTTGGTGGCGGGTTGTCTACCCGGTGGCTACTTTTTGTTTTGTCTACTCCACTTATGATGTCTTGGGTCCTATCCCCGGCACGCTCTGGACGTTTTGGTTCTCCCTTTGTTGTGTATTTGTTGTGAGCTACGTTTTCATTCCATTTTTGTCTGTTTTTGTGAAGTATAACACGGGGGGGTGATACTTTATGCTGATCAGTAAGGGAGGGATCCAGTCTATTTGTTCCCCGGTTTCTTTTGTTTAGGGTGCTCCTACTGTCTACTTTCTTTGGTAGCTATATTTTAGCCATGTTTTGCCATTCCTACTCCTGCCTTAACATGTTTGCCTTATGATAATTTTCTTTGTTTACTGATTTTTGTCTACACATGCATAATAAACCGCTAGTGACTGTTTCTATTCTGTTGTTTTTCTATAGGATTCTCGTTGGGTTTTCTGTGGGGGTTTTCTTTGGATTTTACGTGTGGGTTTGTGATTATTGAGATGGGTTCCCTAGTGGGTAGTGTCCCCGTTGTACCCTGTCTTTTCTGTCTGTTCGGCCTTCTGCGCGGGGGTATATGCGGGTGTTTGTTTATTGCATTGTTTTCAAAATTTACGTAGTTGTTTGTGTTTATCAAAAGTCGTCAATAGTTTCGTTTCGTTTAGTCGTTCGTTTCGTATGTTTGTTTCGTCTGTCTAAGTTGGTTTCGTGTCTAGTTTCGGTCACAGCCGACACAGTTTTACCCAATCTAAGTCCGAAGTGTCAGTCCGGACTCGTCTGTGAGCCGCGTAGTTCGCAGGCAAATGGGGATCGTTTGGCTCCATTTTTACTATAGCTAGTTCCAACAGTCTGTTTTATCCCTAAAATTACTACTTGAGCGCTCAAAACTAATGTAATCCAGTTTTATCATTGTCTAACTTTTGTGGCACCCGTATTGATCGCCGCGCGGGGGGCCGGCGGCGGAAAAGAGGGAGTATTTTGTGGGATATAACCCATTGGGGCACTAGTAGCTAGCTGCGCAGCAGCGCAGCATTGAAAATTACACGTAGTGCTATCTTCATACGCGTGGCGTAAAGTATATTCTATTTGATGAAATTGTACAACTTTGAACTATTTTGACAATTGTCTAATATTCATGAATGATAAAGGTGATTTCTTTTTAGGCTAGCTACGCCACTAGCACAAAGTATATATAAGTGGAGAAAGTGCAGGTTTAGGGCAGTTGGAGTGTCAACAGCGTTGGGGTCGGGTGATTTACTAGTTGGGTAGGAGTCGTTGGGCAAGGTTTAGGTATTCGGGAGTGGGTAACGCCCTCCCTTGTGCGCTTTGCATCTGCTTATTGTGCCCCTTTTGTATTTTATATTAGTCTCGTATGTTTACTCCAAAGCTGATATGAGTATTTTGTATTCGTTATAGTAAAACCTAGCGGTCATTTTGTCTATTAGCTCTAAGGATCGGTCGTCTAGGGCTCATAATTGTCTCTAATCTAATTTACTCGCTAACCTACAACTCTCCTGCATCTACTCTCATTTTGCTATGGTTGGATATCACACACTGAATACTTACTTGCAATCATTTACTGAAGTCCGACATAGTTTATTACAGAGGTACACGCATAGTACCTCACAATAGCAATAACCTGACTGTATTATTACTTACAGAATCATGCGAAACAGTCACACTTTTCTCTGAATCGAAAATGCCAAGAGGATATTTAGTAAATTGGTACTGTTTCTAACAAGCTGGCGGTCTGTTTATAGCAAACTGTTTCTTGTTCACTACATTTTGCACGTTTAATATGGGATCCTGCAGCGCAGCAGGCCCCCTTTTTAATAAAATTTTCCTCGGAAATACTTAAACTTTTGCAGACACTTTTGCTTGTTATTAATTAATTATGCTAGTAGTTGTGAAACACTGGGTACACAAAGAGGAGGATGGAGGACAGCTAAGATATCGGTATTTGATATTTTTGACGCTCTATATCTGAGCCAAAAGGGAGGCAAATCGGACCAAGTCGGGGCAAGTCGATTTTAGTAACCCCGTCAACCCAGTAACAGTTTACGAAAAAGCATTTACCCTAAAAAAGAATTTATTTGTATTTTCAAGCTTCAGGTTGTCTCCTCGGTGCATTGTAAAAAAGCGTTCTGCAATCTTGCGCTATGTTTTAAAACTGCTATCTACTATTTCTGAAAGCGAAACAGGTGTCTTTGGATTTAACGCAAGGCTGCGTTAGGGTAGCCAAAATTATTGATGTTAGACTTTCTGTGGAAATTTTAATCAATTTAGCTATGAACGTTGGTTTTACTGTTGGTTTTACAATTTGCTTGCTGCTTACGATTTGCGTAAGTTACGCCATACAGTGTACTTTTAAACTTTTAGGATTAAATTATGAATGAGCGTTTAGAATAAATTTGCGGAAGTATATATAATTTTAAGTAATGGTGCATCGCATCGTATTGTAATTTAAGGAATGGTGTCTTATAAATAAAGTATAATTAATGCCAGTCTCCGTTGCATCAACTGGAAAGTTTTAATTTTAGTTAGAGCTAAGATAAACGTTTGACTAAATTCTGACGAACGCCTGATTAAAATCTAAATAAAGCCCAAACTAGAGTAACCATGTGACACAGGCCTCTACTTTGCTGGAGCGCACTGGGGGAATTTTTTGAGTGGTTTACAGCTAAGTCTAAGCTTTAGTCATGGCTAAATTCTAACCAACTTGATGCGACGGAGAATCTGACTGAAATTAGGTAATAACATTTTAGTTAAGAAGTTAATCATATTTGGTGCAACTTGCTGTAACTTGTCTAATTTGAATTTGCCTCTGCCGGAGTTATCAAACTTCTATGTAGTGGATATAGGTGTATATTGTATATGTGTGTGTGTAACGCTCAACACTTCTTCTTTCGCCTAGCTATGTGCCGGCTTGTTGCCACATATGCACTAGTTGGTCGGGGAAGGTTGGGTTGGGCTGGGTCTGTTATGCTATTGGGAGTTCCCCATTTTACATGTAGGTGTTACACTGTAATTGGTTGGGAGGGTTTACCTAAGCCCCGCCTCCTGGGGGGTCTCAAATATTTCTCTCCCTTCCCAACTCAGTGTTGGGTTTCCTTTGTCTAGTTTGGCTGTTTCTCCCCTCTTGTAGTATTTGTTGTGTGCATTCGCCTCTGGGCTCCCTTGTCAACACAGTTGGGTCCCCCACCCCACCTGTATTTCCGCGCTCTCCCGGCTCTGTGCGTAAGGTATTTTGTTCACTGTGTACGTGTCTGTAACAGCCAGTACGGCCTTGTATTAGCTACGTATAATATTGTTATACTTGCTATTCTTGTGTTGTGTACTTTATATCATTTATAACTGTGTCATTCCGGCCTACGCGCCATTATTAAACCACATATATTTAATTGTGTTGCTAGGGCTTTATTTAGGAATAGCTAGGTTAGTTTGTACGTGTAACATCTGTTACTGGCGAGGCTACCCCGGACTGGCTCTTGATCGGCCAGGCGCGTTTATCCATTGGGCGCAGTTCCAGTAGCAAGTCGTTGGTAATTCGCTATATTACAACACTTCCGCTACATTAGTCTGCCAGGACGTAATCTGGTTCTTCTGGGCGTATTTTTTTCTCTTCTTTACGGTTTCGTTTGGCGATCGGGAGAAAGGGCAGTACGCCGCTCCCCAACGATTTCGATACGACCTGTGATTACCTGGAATTTATCTGAAGCGACAACTGGAATTTGGAAAGGCAGTACGCCGCTCCTGAGATTCGAACCTACGTTTGTTTCGCGACTTTTCTTCGTCAGAAGAGTCATATCAGGATCGACGCTTGCGAACGGCAGTACGCCAGTACCAAATTTCAAACGCACGTATTACGAAATCCAGGAATTCGGGCCGGCAGTACGCCACTCATAAACCCGAATCGCCACGACCACCCAACTATAAGAACAGTACGTTCGTCCTGCATTTGTCTGCGCCGTTTTTTTAGGGATTAATTTAGGGACCTTTTTCGGGATTATTTTTCTGAGATAGGTATAATTTTCATTATATTTCTATAATTTTATTTATTATCAGTTTTAATTAGTAACCTGGTTTCTTCTTTGTATTTTTTCTCTTATTATTATACTTGTCTAATTTTATTTTCTCTTTTAGGTCTCGTAAGTCCCTACCTGTTTCTGTCTAATTTTAATAATAATTATCTTTAATTTTGTATTCTCATTTTAATTTCCATTATCTTTGGGGTACGTACGTATATTTGTACTTTGCTTTTTATTCAAGTACTTCAGATAAGAAATTTCCTTGGTTATGGAGAAACTTACCGAGAGACGTACGTCCAGACGCTTGCACGAAAAAGCCGTGCGAGAAGCCTCACTTGCCAATAGACGCGATCTGGAATCGTGTGGTTCATCATGCGTGGGCTGTCCGTCCATGCGTCCGAAGTCGAATTCTGTCAACGCCAAGCCTTCGAAGCGTCTGACGACGCAGCTGGCTCGTGCCAGGGCAGATTCGCTCCCCTCGAAATCGGTCAGTTCGACCAATCTGGCTCCCTTTCCTGATTTCGTTGGTCCTAATCGTCAAAGTGGCCGTCGAGAGTCCACTTCGTCATCCGTGTCGACGGAATTCGGCAGCGCTCGTGACGTATTCGACGATCCTGAGGAAGAAACCACCCAGTACGGGCCGGACGCTGATTGAAATATTGAAGCAAATATTGAAGCAAACGTCGATTTTGCCAAGATGACCGGCTCAGACGAGCTCAAACGGCAAATGAAAGATCTGCTTCTCGAATTCTACGATATTATTGCCCGCCCTGGTAATCCAGGCCGGACAGACGTCGAACACCATATCATTGATACGGGAAAGGAACGACCCATCAAAAGTCGGCCATATCGTATGAATCCTCCTCAGAAGGCCGAAGTCGAGAAGCACATCAAGGCGATGCTGGATGAAGGCGTTTGCGTACCATCTACGAGTCCGTGGTCCTCACCTTGCATCCTCGTCGGCAAGAAGGATGGGTCCACGCGGCTGGTGATTGATTACCGACGGCTTAACAAAGCTACGAAGAAGGACAATTACCCTCTGCCAAAAATCGACGAGATTATGGACCAACTGAAGGGCAGCGCTATCTTTTCATCAATCGATCTGGCTGCCGGCTATTGGCAGGTAGAGGTATGTCCCCAAGATAGGGAAAAGACAGCGTTTGTCTCCCACATGGGACTCTTTCACATGAATGTTATGCCGTTCGGTTTGTGCAACGCCCCAGCTACGTTTCAGCGGATCATGGAGAAGGTCCTCACTGGCTTACCTGTCTACATCGACGATGTTCTTATCCCGTCGCCGGACGTATCCTCGCACCTGGATATGCTCCGGATTGTCTTCCAGAAGCTCCGCGACAACGGGCTGCGAATCAAACTGAAGAAATGCAGTTTTCTTCGACACAAAGTCCCCTTCCTGGGGCATATCATATCTCAGGACGGTATCTCGGTTGATCCGGATAAGGTGGCAGCTGTGGCGAACCTGCCGCCTCCTGTTGATGTGAAGGGCGTAAAATCATTCCTGGGTATGAGCGGCTACTACAGAAGATTCGTGCCGAATTATACGAAGATAGCTGCCCCCCTCATAGAGCTTCTCAAGAAAGACGCTGTCTTTCAGTGGAACGACGCTGATCAGAATA
>JASAND010008063.1:0-22417 GCA_030248195.1 Trissonchulus latispiculum | reverse complement strand
CAAAACGGGAATTGGATGCTTTTCAAAATTTTTCACTTCCACTTCCCTTCCAATTTATATACGTACGTATTCTAGAGCAGTTTTAGTAGTTGCCAATTATCAATCTTGCATTGCCAATATATATATATATATATACATATATATATATATATATACGTTATGAAAGCAAAATAAAATTTGTAAACACCCGTATATAAGCCGGTATAAAAATAAACAGGGTATTGTTTAGGGATTTTTGTTGGGTGGCTTCCCGGGGGTGAGCCCGGGACCGGGGGAGGAGATTTTTTACATAAATGAGCCAAAAATGGTATTTTTGGCGTATTTTGCATGGTGGAATGATAAAATCTTTCAAAATGCCAGGATTTAAGCTAAAAATAGCTATTTTTACGAAACAATTTTCGGCTACGCCGAAAAACTTTTGAAAACTTGCCTATTGATGGCAAAAATTTAGGCGCCCAAAAAATCAGCGGGGGGGTGCAAAAAGCCCAGGAGGGGGCGATTTCGGGGGGGAAGGCATTTTCGGGGGAGGAGATCACCTGTAAAAAACACCCTGATAAACTGAAGGCGTTGAGTACAATTATATACTTACAAAACAGGAATGGAAACGAAATAGAAGACACTTTAAGTGACAGAAGTTCTGTCACAGAACTACGTACGTAATAAAGCATTACAGAAATATAAGTGCGCAGCATGCGAAAGTTTTTGAAAATTTATTAAAATTATGCTTAATTTTCACTCAAAACATGCATATAAACAGCTGAAAAATTTTCTAGGGAGGGGGGCCCGGAATGTCAAAGGAGGGGACCCAAGTCGCAAAGGGGGCCCCGGCCCCCACCCTGGATCCGCCACTGCTTATGAGCAGATTTATACACTGTACTTATACATCGAGAAAGGAAAAGGAGCATTTTTAGCTAAAAAAACTTGGGTGCAGTTTGGGTTGGGTGGGTCCCCTAGCCAAATCTGGACCTTCTACTCCCCCCAACCCAACCCAAACAGGTGTTATATACACCTATGGCCTCACTGGCATAGGTAGGTGTTGCTGGGCAATAATTAGGGCACGGGGGGTTCGGCTCGAGAGGGGAAGGTCCCCAAAGATTGCCAAAAACCCACTAAATTTTCGATTTTTTGCCAGTCGCTCTTGTCCAACAATTGGGGGGGGGTGAGAAAATCTAAAAATCTGGCGGGAGTCGCCAAAGTTGTCGTTTTGGGGTGGGAGGTCGCCAAAATTTGTCCTTTGGTGGGGGTCCCCCCGCCCCAACCCCAAACACACCAAAGCTCACAGGGGGCAAGCTGTAGCCTGGTATATACCCAACCAAAGGTGTGCCTTGAGAGAAAATTGGGGGTGGGGGTTGGGGTCCGGAAAAATTGAATTTGGGTGAGGGGGTTAAAAATGTTTCGTCAGAAAATTAAGAAAAAATATCGATGTTCCTACGCTTGTTAAAACCAAAAATTGGAAATATTGCATCCGATTTGGCCATTTTTTCGAAAAAAATGTAATTTTTTCTAATTTTGAGTCTAAATTTCGAAAATTGTGAGGGTGGGGTGATTTCCATTTGGGGGAGGGATCCGCTCTACCCACCACCCGCCGTCCCCCAGGTACACCTATGGGCAGGCGCGTGGCCGGGGGGGGGCGAAGGGGGCATGCCCATTTACCCCCCCCCCCCCCGAAATCGGAGGCCAAAGATAAATTTTATAAACATGTAAGAATACGGGTAAATATTTCCAAAAAATGTTTGTAGAAGCACCGCTCAAGAAATTTGGGGTGGGGGAGGAGTGGAGTGAGGACTCGGGAAACAAAGCAAACAGTAGAATTGAACATAGTCGAGCCGAAGCGCGAAATTATCCAACAAACTGGTATTTTCAGATTGCCTAAAAATTTCGTGAAAATTTTCAAAAATTTTCTTTTAATTTTTTAAAATTTGGAGCACATGCTATCATGCTGTGTGACTCAATATTGCCTTTATTTTGGATATAAAATCATGTTGGCTATAAATAATTAAAAACTACTGGACAGTTCCAGTAGTTGTTACTGGTTCAAACCAGTAATTTTACGCACATTTAAAAACTACAGGACAGTTCCAGTAGTTGTTACTGGTTCAAACCAGTAGTTTTACGCACACTTGATAACTACTGGACAGTTTCAGTAGTTGTTACTGGTTCAAACCAGTAGTTTTGGGCACATTTAATAACTACTGGACAGTTTCAGTAGTTATTACTGGTTCAAACCAGTAGTTTTAGGCACATTTAAAAACTACTGGACAGCTCCAGTAGTTGTTACTGGTTCAAACCAGTAGTTTTGGGCACATTTAATAACTACTGGGCAGGTCCAGTAGTTATTACTGGTTCAAACCAGTAGTTTTGAGCACACTTGATAACTACTAGAAGGTTCCAGTAGTTGTTACTGGTCCCTCTAGTAGTTGTGTACTAATAATACTAGTAGACTTGTACTGGATCATTTCCAGTAGTTGCTACTAGCCAAATTATCCTAAACTACTAGTTGAATTAGTATAAAAGTACTGGAACCGTTAGTAGTTATCGTCTACTGGTCCAGTTCCAGTATAAACTACTGGTTCACTTTTAAGAGTGTATATGTCAGTTTTGAGGACTTTGGTTTTCTGGTTAATGTGCTAGCAAACGTTTTGTTAAGAAATAACCCTTATTTTTAGGACTGAAAAGCTAGCTAAGCGCAGTGAAAATAAGGTTAAAAACTTTTTCTCCGATTTTGCCGAAACGGGGCTTGTAGGGGTTATTTGACCTGCTGAATCCGAATATGAAATCCGTTTTTCGATATGACGCTTCCTTCTTTCAGTATGCGCTTATAACTGTCTTAGAGTTTTTTGGAGCGATCGCCATCCATACTTCGAAAAATCAATCTAGCATTTCTAAACATTGGAGCGAGGTTTAGTGACCTAGCCTTCTACACATCTTGGTACACTCACTGGCCTGTAATGCGCAAAGCTTCAGCCGATTCTGCCACAGTAATTTGGCGTAATTGACTCACATCTTCGAAATGGCACCAAATGACAGCGACATTATCGCTAATGTAATCTAGCGCTGCAAACGCAGGGATTAACGAAATCACGTCATTTTTACAAAAGTTAAGACAGATACTTGGAGTATTAATCGGAACAAAGTTGGGTTCATTTGGTAAACCACAGCGCATTAGACGTGAGTTAACCTCCGCCCATATATACCTACAACACCCAATTTTTCGCACTTTGATTGTATCTCACAGAAAAGTATACATTGATCTAAGGATTATTTTACACGATATCAAAGCACTATATGTTAGAACTATTTCTGGAAAATTTGGGTACCGTACCTTGCGCATAGCGATCAGGGCAAGGCGAAGTTTGTGTACGTGTCATGTCGAGCTTTGGACCGACAACACCAACTTCTGATGGCTCCACAGGACGCTACGCTGCATAGAATTCTTTCAAACTTTAAACTATTTTACACTAAACCAAATACTATTATGTGGCAAAAGACTAGCTAGCTTTTCCAACATCGAACTTTTAGTGAAATTCGTAGCCCCCCCCCCCTTAAACCCGGACTCGTTAACTGTCCGGTGTTAGGTGTGGCCGGTGCTAGGCCTGATTCAAAGCCCACGCTCGCTAGCAGGCCCGAACTCCAATAAACAGAACTTGCCTGCTACATTGTGCCCGATCTCAAAGTCAAGACTCAAAACGCCCGGGCGACAAGCTCGGTGAGCCTGGTAGTTCCAGTGTGCCCGGCCGCTGAGACAGGGCCCGGGAATGGACTCAACAACAAATTTTCCGCTACACGGCCCGGGGCTGGGAACAACTCAACTGTGTATGAGCTGCCGTAGATTAGATACAAATCAAGTTTTAACTAAAATTCAGAGTAGAGTTGAAGCAAACAATAATAGCATTGAATTGTAGATGCTTTATTGTAAATATCGCTGAATTATTTGTGTTAAATTAGTTTTAATTTATTAAACGCAACTGGTACAATGAATTTAACTGTTAATCGCTAAACTGCTAATCACCTAACTACAATGGAATTGTAGAATCGACGATGAACGCAAACCTACTTCGTCCTGGTGCATTTTTGGTGAGCCAATACAGCGCACCGCTACCAATTCCTCCTAAACCGACAACAATGAAATCATAATAACTCGCAGACATTTTTAAAAGAAGACCTGCCAACTGTGAACAGTGGCTGCACTATGTAAAGCAAGAACGGCAAACAGATAAAATTTGACGATAACGACGGGTTCTGCTTTTAACAATTTCATTGCTATCAAATTTGTACTTATGAATGGTTTGTTACTTTGCAGCTGATGATTGTGGAAATCAACTCCGTTACACTCTAAGTTTAATTTACTTATACGCAATGGTTCTTTTGTTGTCGATGTTGCTCAACCAACTGTAATAAAGCTTGAAACTTTGTAAGACTCGATTGGAACTATCTGAATACCGATGTTTTGCAAGTAAATTGCTTGGCGTGGATCTGTTCTATCTTTAACACATGTCCTAGTACTGAGGATTTTGGACAAAAGTTTCTTTACGATTTTGCAATTTCTATAGCATTGTTACAGTCGACTTTTCTTTGCTCTGTAAATTGTTTTGCAATCGATCGCTGTCTGCCCTTTCTAATATTACCGAAAATCGGGCGTTTGTCACCTGATTGGCTGAGGTTTAGCAGATCAATAAATAGCTAAAACTGTAATTATAATTTGATTGATTTAAAGATTGATTTTGCGCTTGCTCTGTATTTGTTTCATTAGTGTTTACTTTGCTTTAGAATTTAGATAAAATAAATTGTTTAAAATAAACACCTAGAGAAATCATAATTTCTCCTCTAGCTGTTTAGTCGATAAGCTCGTTGAAGTCAGAGTGGTGCAGTGTCCGCCTACCGCTGGTTCGGACACAATCTTTCTTCCAATAAAATTTTATTTTCACATTTGGCAATGACAATAAAATACTGCCATTATTTTGTCTCAGAAACCGCAAATGTTCGGGAGTTGAAACTAGTAAGATGCTAACGTGGCGTCACAGTAAAACAATATGATCTATGAAAAACAAACAAAACATTGAACATATAAATTTTAAACGCTACGGCGGTATTATTCCTCTTTTAAGGGGTAACTTGTTTATGTTGAGTCAACTCATCCGAGGTCCCTCTATGCTGGCTGTCAGTGATCGCATGTGCACAAACATGGAGAGACGAAGGACACGGGAAGAAAACAGATATAACCTACATAGCTTCTCTTGGATTTATATGTTTCATGATTAGTTTTGACTTCTCGTCCTTTTTGTTGTATCATTTGGGTATTATTACTTGTCGTTTTGGCAGAACTTTTCAAAACGGAGCTTCTTATAAAGATTTAATAAAAATTAAAATTTCAAACATATAGTCTTAAAAGAACCAGTTATAAACAAGACTGTCAGCTATAAAAGTGAAGCTAATAATACAAGAAATTGCGATTCGTCAAAATCGTCAACGTTTGTTAAAGTATACACAGTTAGAATAGGATTCGAAACTTGTCGACACGATGCGTTTTGTGGTTCCGTTTCTCGTAACATTAGGAATTGTGTGGGCACAGGATGATCCAGTGGCTGTCTGGAATACCGTTCAAGACTGTGAGATTATCCCTAGATTGCACCAAATAAGTTTAGCTGCGGAAGACTAAGACCGATTATTGAAAGGAAAGCTAGTAATTAGTAGTCTGCTATTGTGCAGCTACTCTTAAGCTTGTTTGGTACTGTCACGGTCCTATTCTTTGACAAAATAATAAAATAGTGAATTGTGAGCCTTTCCCTGCACGAACTTTTTTGTGCACATAAAAAGTTTTAAATTACACATATGGACATTATCTGTCTGTATTCTAGTATTATCCATTTCCTAATGTTTTAATAAACTTTGTAAGTTTTCTCTTTAGGTGTTCCAACTGGTTTCGTGGATCCAACTCTGTGTTTGGCCGCTACTCCACCGGTAATCTGCGTTCTGCCAAAGTTTTGCTTTCAAGACAGCGGAGGAAGTTCGATAATACCTGGATTGGGATTTACGTGCAAAGAGTGTAAGATTAGATATAAGCAACATTTGTAGATTGCTAAATTTATTAGCAAAATTTGTAGAGGTTTCTTATGTTGTAATGTAAGGTTTAATGAATTTTGTTGTGATTCATGTTTTTACTATACTACATAAGTCCTATGTAACAGCATAGTAGCAACGACATAGTAACTAAACTTAGACTGATTTAGAAATTTTGTCGTTGTTCATACACAATTATGTCAGACTAAAATCATTGTTAATCTTGTATTATTTTGCTGTATTTTTGACACGAGCTCGTGTCGTTTCAGTACCTGACGATTGCCTTACAACAACCACCGACGAACCGACAAAAACAACACAGAGACAAAGTAGTGGAGAAAAGACAACTAAGAGGCCGAGCAGTGGTGGTGGTAGTGGTAGTAGCGGTGGCAGTGGAAGCGGTAAATTCAGTTTTTGTAATTTCTGAAATTCAGTAAATTTTTAAATTGTTGCATCAAATAAATTGATTTGAATAGCACAAGTGAAAGACATTTCAGCTTTGAGTATGATCAAAATAGACATTAGTTTACTGTTTTCGTGACTAAGCTAGTGTTTTTTCTGTCATACTTTCTGCTGCATCGACAAGTGGATTTTTGAAGACTAATGAGACAGGAATGACGTAATGAGCCACTTACATATCCAACAGCTTGAGTCCTTAAGCTATGCTTTACACATTCTTCCTAGCCTTAGGTCGTCCATTGTTATTCTTGTTTTGTTTTCTTTCAGGAGGGAGTGGATCTGGAGGGGGAGGGGGATCGGGAGGATCAGGAAGATCTGGCGATGATGATCTCTGCTGTTTCTGGGCCAGCATAGGAGAGTGTGATACAAATCCGTTTTGGATGAAACCAAACTGTCAGCAGGCTTGCGGTACTCCTGGAGCTACAAGTACGTAGCGTTTGTAGTAATTTTAAAATTTAGAGAGTAATCTTTAAAAAAGTGATGGACCAAGTAACCAACTATGAGATTCCGGCAATTAATTGGAAAATGAATATTTTGTCTTTAGAAATTAAAGCGCCATATTTCTTCTTAAACTTTTCCAAAATTTACAAAAACTGTGAACAACTTCACGTTTATAGAAAACTACCCCCAAAAATCTTACCAAACACTTGCAGTTATTCTTGTGACACCGTCGTTCGAACTATGAAATTACTTGCTAACTTGTTGGACTACTTTGGCTCAACTGTTGTACATGTATCGACACTTACCCCATAAACTAACTTGAAAGTGCGAAATTATTAAACTAGGATTTTCCTTTAAATTAATCCAAATTAATGAACTTGGATTTGTTTACAACTGTCCAGGCTGAATATTACCTCTTTTTGTTTCCATACTTTATGTAGGGGTCATCAATTTATCGTGCCCTACTGCGTTTTAGTGAGCACAGCTGGCAGCATGCCAACTCGCGTATCGCCGAAGTGCACTGGCAGTGGCAGTGGAAGCGGTGGTGGGATGGGAGGAGGCGGAAATCAGGGATCTCAATGTATGGATCGGGATCCGCAGTGTCCCACCTGGTCGTCTCAGGGAGAGTGTGACAAGAATCCCTTCTATATGAAACCGACTTGCCAAACCTCTTGCTCTTCTTGCGGTGCTACCAGTAAGTAAACTTAGTGCTACAAACGACGTCAGACTGACTAACTGCTTGTTGATCATAAATCGAGGATTAAGATCCCACTGACTTGAGGTTAGGCCTATATCGTTGTAGTGTTTGTAAGGATTCATCGATATTCGTTATTTACTATAGTCTTTTATGGCTGGAATCATAGATTAACATAGCTTCGGGTCCTGGGGGGCTTGTCCCCAAAAAATTTCCAGGGGACTTGTACTTTGAACTAAAATTTTCGGAGGGGGGGGGCTTGCACCGAAAGAATAAATTTCTTAAAATTTTCCGAAATTAACGGTAATTTTATTAATCTTTGCAACAAAATCTTCAATTTTTAGAAAGAAATTTCAAAATTTTGCCCGATTTTCACAAAACATTAAACAATTTAGCTAAGAAATTCAGGCGAAGCCGGAAATTTTTTAAAATGTTAGTGTACCCACTAATTTTTCCAGCTATTTTTGCTTGTCCCTTGGCCATTTTTCCGTTACCACTTGTCCACGACGGTGGCAGGGCTTGTACGTTGTCCGGGTTGGGGGGAGGGGCTCGGACCCCCAACCCCCCCCCCCCCGAGGTTGGAATGGCTGGAATGTTACAATGAGGCTTTCCAAAGGCCTACTGATGACGGTGCAATACTGAAACGTCTCCAAATTATAATTAAACAAGCAAAGTGGCATGAATGGGTTGCCGCTGTCATGTTTCCTCTTATAAACGAGATAAGTCAATTATCCTACGATAGTACTCCTTGTCCCTATGACAACTTTTTATATACTCAAAGAAAGCTTTCGAATTTTGGCCGGTTTTGGTCATTTTTGCCCCTTTGGAGCCCCGTAACTCATTTTCTGTACATTTTGGTGCTTTGAACCTATTACAACTTTTTATCTACGCAACGAGAGCTTTCAAATGATACCGATATGAGCCTGATTTGAGAATTTTCAATTTTGAGCCATTTTGGCCGTTTTTGGCCATTTTTCACCATTTTTCGCCTCATAACTCAAAATGGGTGCATTTTCAGGCCTTGACCCTATTACAACTTTTTCATTACTCGCCGAGAGCTTTCGAATGATACCAAAATTAGCTCATTTGGACAACTTTTTTATTTTACTCATTTTTACTCACGGGGGTGCTCCGGGAGCACCTCTGCTCCCCCGGGGCTCCCCGCGCTTCCGGGAGCAGTTCAAGTCAAGACCTTCAAAATGAGGTATCAACCACCTCTCTACCCCTTTCCAATCTCGAGATAGAGGGGGGGGGGACAAGAATCCGGAGAATAATAATAATAAGTCAAAAGGCATCAAGTGGTTCCCGCCCGTCATTTTTCCGTTTATAGAATGAGTTTATGCATATACTTTCTGGAAAAGTATGCAGCTACTAGCTTTTCGTCTATTATAACTGGTTCCCAGCTCATGAAAAGAGCTTTCGAATAATACCGAGACGTATCTGATACGAGAACTTTCAATTTTGACCCATTTTGACCCGTTTTCACCATTTTTGCTCCATTTTAAGCCCTGTAACTCATTTATCTTACATTTCGGTGATTTCGCTCTATTACAACTTTTTATCCACGCAACGAGAGCTTTCGAATGATACCCATATTGGGGGGTTTCCGTCAGTTTCAATTTTGGCCCATTTTGACCGTTTCTGGCCATTTTTGACCCCTTTGGAGTCCCGTAACTCATTTTTTCTACATTTTGACGCCTTGGCCCTATTACAACTTTTTATCTACGCAACAAGAGCTTTCGAATGATACCCATATTGGGAGGTTTCCGGCACTTTCAATTTTGGCCCATTTTAACCGTTTGTCCATTTTTGACCCCTTTGGAGTCCCGTAACTCATTTTTTCTACATTTTGACGCCTTGGCCCTATTAAAACTTTTTATCTACGCAACAAGAGCTTTCGAATGATACCCATATTGGGAGGTTTCCGGCACTTTCAATTTTGGCCCATTTTAACCGTTTGTCCATTTTTGACCCCTTTGGAGTCCCGTAACTCATTTTTTCTACATTTTGACGCCTTGGCCCTATTAAAACTTTTCATCCACGCAACGAGAGCTTTCGAATGATATCCATATTGGGAGGTTTCCGTCACTTTCAATTTTGACCATTTGCAGCATCACCGTATCGAGTAATTACGAATTGTGTGACACTACGGTGCCGAGGTGCATGGAGGGTCTTCCCGCATCGGGTGCCACTCTACATGCAAAATTTCAGGCCAACTAGTTGACTCTAGCTCGAGGTAAAGGCGGAAAACCCCTTCAAACGGCCGTTTTGGCCGTTTTTGGCCATTTTTGACACTTTTTCGCCTCATAACTCAAAATAGGTACATTTTCAGGCCTTGACCCTATTACAACTTTTTCATGGCTCGACGAGAGCTTTCGAATGATACCAAAATTAGCTCATTTGGACAACTTTTTTATTTTACTCATTTTTACTCACGGGGGTGCTCCGGGAGCACCTCTGCTCCCCCGGGGCTCCCCGCGCTTCCGGGAGCAGTTCAAGTCAAGACCTTCAAAATGAGGTATCAACCACCTCTCTACCCCTTCCCAATCTCGAGATAGACAGGGGGGACAAGAAAATGTGAACAATAATAATAAGAATAAGAACTAGCGCTACTGCAAGAATGTGTTGCCCACAACACGTTCCTTTGTGGTATAGATTTTGCTAGATACCTGTTAAGCTGTTTCTGTTCAGGAAATCTGTCCCACGACTCAAAGAGCTTTCCATTAAGTACCATATTGCCATTTTTCAACGAATTTTTGAAAATCCGGTTTTTTCCGGAAATTCCGGATTTTCCGATTTGCGGACATAACTTTCGCTAGAAGCGTTTCCGGAAAATATCGTAATGATAAAAATTACCCTGCTCGACGAGCTCTTTCATTTGAGTACCATATGGACCACTTTTGGAGAAATTTTTCAAAATCCGGAATTTTCCGGATAGAATATCTCGAAATCCGTAAATTTTCCGGAAATTTCGATTTCAGTTTCGAAATCAGCGTGGTCGAGTTACCCTATGACCGACTTTTGAGCCAAATCGGAGACAAAAAATTTTTGATCAAATTTTGGATTTTTGAAATTTCGCCTTGGTCCCCCCTTACCATCCGAAAAAATCCGAATTTTCAAAACCCGGAATTTCGGAACCATCTTGCTTCCGGGAGATGTCCTGGTCAAGGGCTTCAAAATAAGGTATCAACCATCCCTGTATCCCTTCCCAATCTCGAGATCTATGGGGGGGACAGACGGATAATAATAATAAGCACAGAACGATAACAAAGTGTTGCCCATTTCTTTGGAAAAGTGGGCAACACAATAAACATGTCCAGAACATAGGGTTCCAAACTCTTTGGAAAAGGGCGGGAACCCAATAAACTAGCGCTACTGCAAGAATGTGTTGCCCACAACAGGTTTTTCTGTTTATTTTCTGCCATAACTTTCGCTAGACGCATTTTCAGACAATGTCGCAAGAACGAAAATTGCTCAGCTCGACGAACTCTTTCGTTTGAGCACCATATCGACCACTTTTGGAGAAATTCTCCAAAATCCGGAATTTTCCGGAACGAATATCTCGAAATCCGGAAATTTTCGGGAAATTTCGATTCCAGTTTCGAAATCAGCGTGGTCGAATTACCCTATGACCAACTTTTGAGTGAAATCGGAGACAAAAAATTTTTCGACTCAAAATCCGGATTTTCATGAATTCCCGGATTTTCAGTTTTTCGGACATAACTTTCGCTAGACGCATTTTCGGAAAATGTCGCAAGAAGGAAAGTTGCTCAGCTCGACGAGCTCTTTCATTTGAGTACCATATTGACCACTTTTGGAGAAATTTTTCAAAATCCGGAATTTTCCGGGTCCAATATCTCGAAATCCGTAAAATTTCCGGAAATTTCGATTTCAGTTTCGAAATCAGCGTGGTCGAGTTACCCTATGACCAACTTTTGAGCGAAATCGGAGACAAAAAATTTTGGACCAAATTTTGGATTTTGAAATTTCGCCTTGGTCCCCCCTTACCATTCTAAAAATTTCGGGATTCGCCATTCCCGGAATCCGGAAGGTATCGGAGCCATCTTGCTTCCCGGAGATGTCCCAGTCAAGGGCTTCAAAATAAGGTATCAACCACCCCTGTACCCCTTCCAAATCTCGAGATCTAGGGGGGGACAGACGGATAATAATAATAATAATAACTAGCGCTACTGCAAGAATGTGTTGCCCACAACACGTCCCTTTGGGGTATAAATTTTGCTAGATACTTTTTAAGTTATTTCTGTTCAGGAAATCTGCCCGAGGACTCAAAGAGCTTTCAATTAAGCACCATATTGCCCAAGTTTCAACGAAATTTTGAAAATCCGGTTTTTTCCGGAAATTCCGAATTTTCCCATCTGCGGCCATAACTTTCGTTAGAAACATTTCCGGAAAATACGATAATGATAAAAATTACTCAGCTCGACGAGCTCTTTCATTTGAGTACCATATCGACCACTTTTGGAGAAATTTTTCAAAATCCGGAACTTTCCGGGTCGAATATCTCGAAATCCGAAAATTTTCCGGAAATTTCGATTTCAGTTTCGAAATCAGCGTGGTCGAGTTACCCTATGACCAACTTTTGAGCGAAATCGGAGACAAAAAATTTTTGACCAAATTTTGGATTTTGAAATTTCGCCTTGGTCCCCCCTTACCAACCGAAAAATTCCGGGATTCGCCATTCCCGGAATCCGGAAGGTATCGGAGCCATCTTGCTTCCCGGAGATGTCCTAGTCAAGGGCTTCAAAATAAGGTATCAACCATCCCTGTACCTCTTCCCAATCTCGAGATCTAGGGGGGGGACAGACGGATAATAATAATAATAATAATAACAAGCGCTACTGCAAGAATGTGTTGCCCACAACACATTCCTTTGGGGTATAGGTTTTGCTAGATATCTTCTAAGTTATTTTTGTTCAGAAAATCTGCCCCAGGACTCAAAGAGCTTTCAATTAAGTACCATATTGCCCATGTTTCAACGAGTTTTTGAAAATCCGTTTTTTTCCGGAAATTCTGGATTTTTCAATCTGCGGCCATAACTTTCACTAGAAGCATTTCCGGAAAATACGGTAATGATGAAAATTACTCACCACGACGAGCTCTTTCATTTGAGTACCATATCGACCACTTTCGGATAAATTTTTCCAAATCCGGAATCTTCAGGATCGAATATCTCGAAATCCGTAAATTTTCCGGAAATTTCGATTTCAGTTTCGAAATCAGCGCGGTCGAGTTACCCTATGACCAACTTTTGAGCGAAATCGGAGACAAAACATTTTTTGGTCCAAAATCCGGGTTTCCGTGAATTCCCGGATTTTCAGTTTTTCGGCCATAACTTTCGCTACACGCATTTCCGGAAAATGTCGCAAGCAGAAAACTTGTTCAGCTCGACAAGCTCTTTCGTTTGAGTACCATATCGACCACTTTTAGAGAAATTTTTAAAAATCCGAAATTTTCCGGGGCGAATATCTCGAAATCCGTAAATTTTCCGGAAATTTCGATTTCAGTTTTGAAATCAGCTTGGTCGAATTACCCTATGACCAACTTTTGAGCGAAATCGGAGACAAAACATTTTTTGGTCCAAAATCCGGGTTTCCGTGAATTCCCGGATTTTCAGTTTTTCGGCCATAACTTTCGCTACACGCATTTCCGGAAAATGTCGCAAGCAGGAAACTTGTTCAGCTCGACAAGCTCTTTCGTTTGAGTACCATATCGACCACTTTTAGAGAAATTTTTAAAAATCCGAAATTTTCCGGGGCGAATATCTCGAAATCCGTAAATTTTCCGGAAATTTCGATTTCAGTTTTGAAATCAGCTTGGTCGAATTACCCTATGACCAACTTTTGAGCGAAATTGGAAACAAAAAATTTTTGACAAAATTTTGGATTTTGAAATTTCGCCTTGGTCTCCCCTTACCAACCGAAAAATTCCGGGATTCGCCATTCCCGGAATCCGGAAGGTATCGGAGCCATCTTGCTTCCCGGAGATGTCCTAGTCAAGGGCTTCAAAATAAGGTATCAACCAGCCCTGTACCTCTTCCCAATCTCGAGATCTAGGGGGGGGGGACAGACGGATAATAATAATAATAATAAGCACAGACCAATAACCAGGTGTTGCAATTTCCTTTGGAAAAGTGGGCAACACAACTAGCGCTACTGCAAGAATGTGTTGCCCACAACAGGTTTTTCTGTTTATTTTTCTGCCATAACTTTAGCTAGACGCATTTTCAGAAAATGTCGCAAGCAGGAAGTTACTCAGCTCGACGAGCTCTTTCATTTGAGTACCATATCGACTACTTTTGAAGAAATTGTTCAAAATCCGGAATTTTCCTGTTAGAATATCTCGAAATCCGTAAATTTTCGGGAAATTTCGGTTTTAGTTTCGAAATCAGCGTGGTCGAATTACTCTATGACCAACTTTTGAGTGAAATCGGAGACAAAAAAATTTTCGACCCAAAATCCGGATTTTCGTGAAATCCCGGATTTTCAGTTTTTCGGACATAACTTTCGCTAGACGCATTTTCGGAAAATATCGCAAGAAGGAAAGTTGCTTAGCTCGACGAGATCTTTCATTTGAGTACCATGTCGACCACTTTTGGAGAAAGTTTTCAAAATCCGGAATTTTCCGGGTCGAATATCTCGAAATCCGGAAATTTTCCGGAAATTTCGATTTCAGTTTCGAAATCAGCGTGGTCGAGTTACCCTATGACCAACTTTTGAGCGAAATCGGAGACAAAAAATTTTGGACCAAATTTTGGATTTTGAAATTTCGCCTTGGTCCCCCCTTACCATTCTAAAAATTCCGGGACTCGCCATTCCCGGAATCCGGAAGGTATCGGAGCCATCTTGCTTCCCGGAGATGTCCTAGTCAAGGGCTTCAAAATAAGGTATCAACCACCCCTGTACCCCTTCCCAATCTCGAGATCTAGGGGGGGGACAGACGGATAATAATAATAATAATAACTAGCGAAGTAGCGAGAATGGGTTGCCGCGGCTTTTTCCGTTTATAGATGGCTATATCTCCCAAAAGAGGCGCTTTTGTGCCCAGTATAGTCTGATTCGTGTAGTCCGTATCGAGAGCTCTCATTAGAGTACCATATTGACCATATTTAGAGTTGTTTCGATTTTTGGTCATTTCGGTCGATTTTGCCCATTTTTGACTACTTTGAAGCTCCGTAACTCATTTTTCCTATATTTTGGTGTGTTGGCACTATTACAACTTTTCATCTACTCAACGAGAGCTTTCGAATGACACCGACATGAGCCCGATCCTAGAACTTTCAATTTTGAGCCATTTTGGCCGTTTTTGGCCATTTTTGACTATTTTTCGCCTCATAACTCAAAATGTGTGCATTTTCAGGCCTTGACCCAATTACAACTTTTTCATTACTCACCGAGAGCTTTCGAATGACACCGACATGAGCCCGATCCTAGAACTTTCAATTTTGAGCCATTTTGGCCGTTTTTGGCCATTTTTGACCATTTTCGGCCTCATAACTCAAAATGGGTGCATTTTCAGGCCTTGACCCTATTACAACTTTTTCATTACTCACCGAGAGCTTTCGAATGATACCAAAATTAGCTCATTTGGACAACTTTTTTATTTTACTCATTTTTACTCACGGGGGTGCTCCGGGAGCACCTCTGCTCCCCCGGGGCTCCCCGCGCTTCCGGGAGCAGTTCAAGTCAAGACCTTTAAAATGAGGTATCAACCACCTCTCTACCCCTTTCCAATCTCGAGATAGAGGGGGGGGACAGGGTGTGGTAACGAGATGAATAATAAATAAACGGACATACCCAGATGAAAGGGTTGCCTTTTTGTGTAAAAAGCGGCAACCCAATAATAAGTCAAAAGGCATCAAGTGGTTCCCGCCCGACATTTTTCCGTTTATAGAATGAGTTTATGTATATACTTTCTGGAAAAATATGCAGTTACTAGTTTTCGTCTATTATAACTGGTTCCCACTCCCAGCTCACCAAAAGCTTTCGATTTATACCACTATCAGACCAATCCGACAAAGTTCGATTTTGACCGTTTTTGCCCATTTTTGCTCCTTTTGAAGCTTTGTAGCTTATTTTTCGTACACGTTGACGCTTCGGTCTTATTACAACTTTTTATCTTCTCAACGAGAGCTTTCGAATAACGTCGGTATCGACCGGATCCGGCAATTTTCAATTTTGACCCATTTTGACCTGTTTTTGGCCATTTTTGACCCCTTTGTGGCCCCGTAACTAATTTTTCCTACATTTTGACGCCTTAGCCCTATTACAACTTTTTATCCACGCAACGAGAGCTGTCGAATGGTATCCATATTGGGGGGTTTCCGACAACTTTTAATTTTGGCCCATTTTGACCGTTTCTGGCCATTTTTGACCCCTTTGGAGCCCCGTAACTCATTTTTTCTACATTTTGACGCTTCATCCCTATTACAACTTTTTATCCACGCAACGAGAGCTTTCGAATGACACCGGTATCAGCCGTATCCGACAATTTTCAATTTTGGCCCATTTTGACCGTTTCTGGCCATTTTTGACCCCTTTGGAGCCCGTAACTCTTTTCTCCTACATTTTGGCGCTTTACCCCTATTACAACTTTTTATTTACGCAACGAGAGCTTTCGAATGATACCCATATTGGGGGGTTTCCGTCACTTTCAATTTTGACCATTTGCAGCATCACCGTATCGAGTAATTGCGAATTGTGTGACACTATGGTACCCAGGTGCCCGGAGGGTTTTCCCGCATCGGGTGCCATCCTACATGCAAAATTTCAGGCCAACTAGTTGACTCTAGCTCGAGATAAAGGCGGAAAACCCCTTCAAACGGCCGTTTTGGCCGTTTTTGGCCATTTTTGACCCTTTTTCGCCTCATAACTCAAAATAGGTACATTTTCAGGCCTTGACCCTATTACAACTTTTTCATGGCTCGACGAGAGCTTTCGAATGATACCAAAATTAGCTCATTTGGACAACTTTTTTATTTTACTCATTTTTACTCACGGGGGTGCTCCGGGAGCACCTCTGCTCCCCCGGGGCTCCCCGCGCTTCCGGGAGCAGTTCAAGTCAAGACCTTCAAAATGAGGTATCAACCACCTCTCTACCCCTTCCCAATCTCGAGATAGACAGGGGGGACACGAAAATGTGAACAATAATAATAAGAATAAGTCAAAAGGCATCAAGTGGTTCCCGCCCGACATTTTTCCGTTTATAGTACGGGCTCATTTTCTGGTAAAGTATTGAGATTAGCATTTTGCGTCTATTACAACTTTTTATCTACGCAACGAGAGCTTTCGAATGACACCAGTATTAATCGGATCCGACAATTTTCAATTTTGACCCATTTTGACCGGTTTTAACCATTTTTGACCCTTTTGGGGCTCCGTAACTCATTTGTCCTACATTTTGGAGCTTCGGTCCTATTACAACTTTGTATCTACTCAACGAGAGCTTTCGAATGACATCGGTATCGATCGGATCCGACAATTTTTAATTTTGACCCATTTTGTCCTGTTTCTGACCATTGTTGACCCCTTTGAGGCCCCGTAACTCATTTTTCCTACACTTTGACGCCTTGGCCCTATTACAACTTTTTATCCACGCAACGAGAGCTTTCGAATGATATATATATTGGGGGATTTTCGTCACTTTCAATTTTGACCATTTGCAGCATCACCGTATCGAGTAATTGCGAATTGTGTGACACTATGGTACCCAGGTGCCCGGAGGGTCTTCCCGCATCGGGTGCCACCCTACATGCCAAATTTCAGGCCAACTAGTTGACTCTAGCTCGAGATAAAGGCGGAAAACCGCTTCAAACGGCCGTTTTGGCCGTTTTTGGCCATTTTTGACCATTTTCGGCCTCATAACTCAAAATGGGTGCATTTTCAGGCCTTGACCCTATTACAACTTTTTCATTACTCGCCGAGAGCTTTCGAATGATACCAAAATTAGCTCATTTGGACAACTTTTTTATTTTACTCATTTTTACTCACGGGGGTGCTCCGGGAGCACCTCTGCTCCCCCGGGGCTCCCCGCGCTTCCGGGAGCAGTTCAAGTCAAGACCTTCAAAATGAGGTATCAACCACCTCTCTACCCCTTCCCAATCTCGAGATAGACAGGGGGTACACGAAAATGTGAACAATAATAATAAGAATAATAATAATAATATTAAGAATAAACATGTCCAGAACATAGGGTTCCAAACCCTTTGGAAAAGGGCGGGAACCCAATAAGAATAAACATGTCCAGAACATAGGGTTCCAAACCCTTTGGAAAAGGGCGGGAACCCAATAACTAGCGAAGTTGCGAGAATGGGTTGCCGCGGCATTTTCCATTTATAGATGGCTGTATCTCCCAAAAGAGGAACCTTTGTGACCCAGTACAGTCTTATTCGTGTAGTCCGTATCGAGAGCTCTCAATAGAGTACCATATTGACCATATTTAGAGTTGTTTAGATTTTTGGTCATTTTGGTAAATTTTGACCATTTTTGACCCCTTTGAAGCTCCGTAACTCAATATTCGTACATTTTGGCGGCTTGGCCCTATTACAACTTTTTATGTACTCAACGAAAGCTTTCGATTGATACCAATATGAGCCCGATCCGAGAACTTTCAATTTTGAGCCATTTTGGCCGGTTTTGGCCATTTTTTGACCATTTTTCGCCTCATAACTCAAAATGAGTGCATTTTCAGGCCTTGACCCAATTACAACTTTTTCATTACTCGGCGAGAGCTTTCGAATGATACCAAAATTAGCTCATTTGGACAACTTTTTTATTTTACTCATTTTTACTCACGGGGCTGCTCCGGGAGCAACCTTGCTCCCCCGGGGCTCCCCGCGCTTCAGTCAACACTTCACCCCACCCCAAACCTTCACTGAAAATTTCAGCCCAATCGGTCCACCCAATCAAAAGTTAGAGGGGGGGGGGACAGGTGTGGTCACGAGATGAATAATAAATAATAATAATAATAATAATAATAAAAACGGACATACCCAGATGAAAGGGTTGCCTTTTTGTGTAAAAAGCGGCAACCCAATAAGTCAAAAGGCATCAAGTGGTTCCCGCCCGGCATTTTTCCGTTTATAGAATGAGTTTATGTATATACTTTCTGGAAAAATATGCAGTTACTAGTTTTCGTCTATTATAACTGGTTCCCACTCCCAGCTCACCAAAAGCTTTCGATTTATACCACTATCATACCAATCCGACAAAGTTCGATTTTGACCGTTTTTGCTCATTTTTGCTCCATTTGAAGCTCTGTAGCTCATTTTTCGTACACGTTGACGCTTCGGTCTTATTACAACTTTTTATCTACTCAACGAGAGCTTTCGAATGACGTCGGTATCGACCGGATCCGACAATTTTCAATTTTGACCAATTTTGACCTGTTTTGGCCATTTTTGACCCCTTTGAGGCCCCGTAACTAATTTTTCCTACATTTTGACGCCTTGGCCCTATTACAACTTTTTATCCACGCAACGAGAGCTGTCGAATGGTATCCATATTGGGGGGTTTCCGACAACTTTTAATTTTGGCCCATTTTGACCGTTTCTGGCCATTTTTGACCCCTTTGGAGCCCCGTAACTCATTTTTCCTACATTTTGACGCTTTACCCCTATTACAACTTTTTACCTGCGCAACGAGAGCTTTCGAATGATACCCATATTGGGGGATTTCCGTCACTTTCAATTTTGACCATTTGCAGCATCACCGTATCGAGTAATTGCTAATTGCCTGACACTATGGAACCCAGGTGCCCGGAGGGTCTTCCCCCATGGGGTGCCACCCTACATGCCAAATTTCAGGCCAACTAGTTGACTCTAGCTCGAGATAAAGGCGGAAAACCCCTTCAAACGGCCGTTTTGGCCGTTTTTGGCCATTTTTGACCCTTTTTCGCCTCATAACTCAAAATAGGTACATTTTCAAGCCTTGACCCCATTACAACTTTTTCATGGCTCGACGAGAGTTTTCGAATGATACCAAAATTAGCTCATTTGGACAACTTTTTTATTTTACTCATTTTTACTCACGGGGGTGCTCCGGGAGCACCTCTGCTCCCCCGGGGCTCCCCGCGCTTCCGGGAGCAGTTCAAGTCAAGACCTTCAAAATGAGGTATCAACCACCTCTCTACCCCTTCCCAATCTCGAGATAGACAGGGGGGACACGAAAATGTGAACAATAATAAGAATAACTAGCGCTACTGCAAGAATGTGTTGCCCACAACACGGCCCTTTAGGGTGTAGATTTTGCTAGATACTTTTTAAGTTATTTCTGTTCAGGAAATCTGTCCCAGGACTCAAAGAGCTTTCAATTAAGCACCATATTGCCTATGTTTCAACGAATTTTTGAAAATCCGGTTTTTCTCGGAATTCCGGATTTTCCAATCTGCGGCCATAACTTTCGCTAGAAACATTTCCGGAAAGTATGGTAATGATAAAAATTACTCAGCTCGACGAGCTCTTTCATTTGAGTACCATATCGACTACTTTTGGAGAAATTTTTCAAAATCCGGAATTTTCCGGGTCGCATATCTCGAAATCCGTAAATTTTCCAGAAATTTCGATTTCAGTTTCGAAATCAGCGTGGTCGAGTTACCCTATGACCAACTTTTGAGCGAAATCGGAGACAAAAAATTTCTGACCAAATTTTGGATTTTGAAATTTTGCCTTGGTCCCCCCTTACCAACCGAAAAATTCCGGGATTCACCATTCCCGGAATCCGGAAGGTATCGGAGCCATCTTGCTTCCCGGAGATGTCCTAGTCAAGGGCTTCAAAATGAGGTATCAACCACCCCTGTACCCCTTCCCAATCTCGAGATCTAGGGGGGGGACAGACGGATAATAATAATAATAATAACTAGCGAAATTGCGAGAATGGGTTGCCGCGGCATTTTCCCTTTGGGGGGACGGATTTTCAGAAGAATGCAACAGTATGTTGGTCGTATTTTTCGCTACACGCATTACCCGAAAATGCCGCAAGCAGAAAAGTTGTTCAGCTCGACGAGCTCTTTCATTTGCGTACCATATTGACCACATTTGAAGAAATTTTTTAAAATCCGGGTTTTCGTGAATTCCCGGATTTTCAGTTTTTCGGCTGTAACTTTCGCTAGACGCATTTCCGGAAAATGCCGCAAGCAGAAATGTTGTTCAGCTCGACGAGCTCTTTCATTTGAGTACCATATTGACCACTTTTGAAGAACTTTTTTAAAATCCGGGTTTTCGGGAATTCCCGGATTTTCAGTTTTTCGGCCATAACTTTCGCTAGGCGCATTTCCGGAAAATGTCGCAAGAAGGAAAGTTGTTCAGCTCGACGAGCTCTTTCATTTGAGTACCATATCGACCACTTTCGGAAAAATTTTTCAAAATCCGGAATTTTCCGGGTCCAATATCTCGAAATCCGTAAATTTTCCGGAAATTTCGATTTCAGTTTCGAAATCAGCGCTATCGAATTACCCTATGACCAACTTTTAAGCAAAATCGGAGACAAAAATTTTTTACGTTTCCCTTGGTCCCCCCTTACCATTCTAAAAAATTCCGGGTACCGCCATTTCCGGAATCCGGGAAGTACCGAACTGCCCGTGCTTCAGTCAACACTTCACCCCACCCCCTAACCCCCCTGAAAATTTCAGCCCAATCGGGCCACCCTAGCAAAAGTTAGAGGGGGGGGACAGGGGGTGGTAACGAGAATAAATAATAATAATAATAAACGGACATACCCAGATGAAAGGGTTGCCTTTTTTGTGTAAAAAGCGGCAACCCAATAACTAGCGCTACTGCAAGAATGTGTTGCCCACAACTGGTTTTTCTGTTTATTTTTCTGCCATAACTTTCACCAGAAGCATTTCCGGAAAATACGGTAAAGATGAAAATTACTCAGCACGATGAGCTCTTTCATTTGAGTACCATATCGACCACTTTCGAAAAAATTTTTCAAAATCCGGAATTTTCCGGATCGAATATCTCGAAATCCGCAAATTTTCCGGAAATTTCGATTTCAGTTTCGAAATCAGCGTGGTCGAGTTACCCTATGACCAACTTTTGAGCGAAATCGGAGACAAAAAATTTTTGACCAAATTTTGGATTTTGAAATTTCGCCTTGGTCCCCCCTTACCAACCGAAAAATTCCGGGATTCGCCATTCCCGGAATCCGGAAGGTATCGGAGCCATCTTGCTTCCCGGAGATGTCCTAGTCAAGGGCCTCAAAATAAGGTATCAACCACCCCTGTACCCCTTCCCAATCTCGAGATCTAGGGGGGGGACAGACGGATAATAATAATAACTAGCGAAGTAGCGAGAATGGGTTGCCGCGGCATTTTCTGTTTATAGATGGTCATATCTCCCAAAAGAGGCACCGTTGTGGCCCAGTATAGTCTGATTCGTGTAGTCCGTATCGAGAGCTCTCAATAGAGTACCATATTGACCATATTTAGAGTTGTTAAAATTTTTGGTCATTTTGGTCGATTTTGACCATTTTTGACCCCTTTGCGGCTCCGTAACTCAATTTTCGTACACGTTGGCGGCTCGGCCCTATTACAACTTTTAATCCACTCACCAAGAGCTTTCGAATGATACCCATATTGGGCGGTTTCCGATACTTTCAATTTTGAGCCATTTTGGCCGATTTTGACCATTTTTGACCCCTTTGAAGCTCCGTAACTCAATTTTCGTACATTTTGGCGGCTTGGCCCTATTACAACTTTTTATCTACCCAACGAGAGCTTTCGAATGACACCGATATGAGCCCGATCCGA
>JASAND010008062.1:0-19681 GCA_030248195.1 Trissonchulus latispiculum | reverse complement strand
CGAAATTCCATGAATATTTTGGAAAAGTACGATTGTTATGTTGTTCCAGGAATTATCTCAAAAAGGGAAAAAACCCAAGAAATCAAAGTGTGGAATTTGGGCGAAGAGCCTATGACTTTACATCCTGGAATGGTACTATCCTATGCAAACGACTTAGTTCCTGGTAAAAAAATCGCTGGCGAAAGAATCGTTTCTACAGTTGAGTGATACGTGGTTTGAAAAGGAGTATGTATGTGAAGATGATCTACTTAGTCTGCTCAAGCTGAATATTTGGGACATTTTATCTCCGAAAAGGGCATTGAAACAGATCCGCGTAAAGCGACTGCGGTTCAATATTTTCCAGTACCTACTACCATTAAACAGCTACGTGGTTTTTTAGGTATGGCAGGTTATTATCGGAGATTTATACGCAACTTTAGTTCTATCGCGGCACCAATGAACGTTTTGTTGGAGAAGGACGAAGGTTTTCATTGGAACGATCAATGTCAAAAAGCTTTTGAAACTCTAAAGCAGGCTTTAGTAAATGCACCAATTCTTGCATGCCCAAATTGGGATGAACCTTTTATTTTAACAACAGACGCTAGGGTCGTGGGTCTTGGTGCAGTTTTGGAACAAGATCAACCTGGAGAGAAAAAGCCTAAACCTATTGCGTATGCTAGTCGATCTTTAGTTGGTGCAGAAAAACGCTATAAAATTGTGGAATTAGAAGGTCTTGCCGTTGTTTGGTCTTGTAAACGTTTTCAGCATTACCTTGCCATAGAAAGTTTACTTTGTATACTGACAATGAAGCCCTAAAGTGTATTTTTGCAAACACCAGAAATCAAGGTTATACTCGAATTGCAAAATGGGCTATTGTACTTTCTGAATTCAATTTTCGAACTGAACATCGAAAAGGCGTAGATAATCCTGTTGCAGACTGTTTGTCTCGTAGCCCTCAAACTTCCGTCATTGATACTAACGACCGGAGCGACGAAGGTGAATGTAAATCTGTTGTTGCTAAAAATGCTTTTCAGTACGTATCTGATGAATTTAATGTAACGGGTGATATGCTCCCGCCAGTTTGTGTTTTTGAAAAATACTCTGACGACGAATGAGCTCAAGCTCCTAAAGTTGACGCTGATTTTGGTTCTTTTATTACGTATCTTGAAAAAGGCACATTGCCAAAGGATGATTTATTAACTTGGACTTTAATAAATAGTCAAGACGACTTTAAATATGAAAACGGTATTTTGTACAGATGGCGTACTGATGTAAACGCCAAGAGGAAAAAAGGTTCAGGACGTTTAATTTGTGTTCCTAGAAAATTTCGCGATTATATTTTGGAACAATACCATTCTGCTATTGGTACTGGTGGTCATGATGGTATTCCTCAAACTCATTACAAAGTTGCGACTAGATATTATTGGCCTACTTTGTTCACTGATGTGAAGTTGTACGTACGAAATTGTATTGTTTGTGCTAAGTTTTCGATAGGCCCGAGGAACCCTCAAGCTCCGATGAAAATATATCCGCCAGTTACGAAACCTTTTGAAAGAGTTTATGCTGATGTTATGCATTTTCCTACGAGCAAAAAGCAGAATGTTTGTGTTTTGGTCATTATTGATCAACTTACCCGTTGGGCAAAAGCATGGCCCTTAAGGAACGAGAAAGCTGAAACTTTAATACGTATCATTTTGAACGAATTTATTTTACGATACGGAGTTCCTACTGAGGTAGTAACGGATCAAGGTCCTAATTTTCAGGCAGAAGTCACAACTGCACTTTTCAAATTAATGGGTGCAAAGAAGTTACGTACCACTGCCTACCATCCTCAGTCAAATGGTTTAGTAGAACGGGTAAACGGTACTATACGTGAAATAGTTAAGAAGTACGTAGATGTTAATCAACGTGATTGGGATGTTAAGTTAGCATTTGCTATGCATGCATATAGAACGTCATTGCATTCTACTATTCAAGATACACCGTATTTTTTGTTGTTTGGTCGAGATTGTCAAGTTCCAGAGGATTTATTATTTGAAAATATTGACAAGCCAGTAACTTCTCTTGTTAATTATAAGACTTATTTAATACGAACTTTGACTGAAAACTGGCATCTTACAGCTCAAATTATAGCTGATAAAGCGGAACTTGTAAAACAGCGGTATGATAAACGTGAACGTTTGAAGAATTTTGAAGTGGGTCAAATTGTCATGCGTAACATTACTCAAGTGCCACAACCTAAGGGTACTATACTAAGTACGACGGACTCTATAGAATTGTTGAGGTCCTTTCTGATCAAAATGTGCGTTTACGTGATAAGAAAAAGGGTGACATTAGCAAGGTAATTCATTTCAATCGCTTGAAGCTATTACCTGACATAAACCCTGAAACTTTGGATGAGTTGGAAATAGGTGTTGACGATCCAACTGCTTCCATTAGTACTGATGTTGTAGATGCGTCCGTAGATAAGGATGTTGTAGCTACAGATGATGATATTGTCGTACGTAAATGTGTTCTAAAACCCACTGAAACCGACCAAGAACTCAGTAATACCGTAAATGAACATCATGACGATGGCATTCAAGTCGTTAGTAAAGAACTTAATATGATGCAACAAAAGGAGTTGCTTACAGAAACGGGAACGGAAGAGACCAAGGTACATCAATCTCAACCATTTCAAGTTATGTCTACTACCATAAACTTTACTCATTCGGTTGCCTGCACCTCAGCTCCAATTACCCAACAACCGAAGTCCACTTTTTCTCCTTTCCCCAAATTGAAATTGCAATGATTGTATTTTGCCGAAAGAACTTAACATAACTGAAACTATATGTGCACTTTGTAATTTAGGACCAATTAATTCTATATTCTGCGCTTTCCTTCTAAATTCTGGAATTTTCATGGCCAAAAGAGTTCACTCCGGCTGGAATGATGATGAGAGTTCTGCGCCTAAAGTCAGAACCTATGATGTAGCGCCTAATCCTGCTCAAAGACAGGCCATTGCAAATCAGAGAAGAAATGCCAAAAGGAGAGACAGAGCGCAAGGAAAGCCGCAGAAAAGGAAGTTCCAAGGATGGGAAGAAGATTTCAGTCAGATTACGCTGTCGAATCGTTTCTACCGACGCCTACTCAGCTTCAGAGAGAGGAACAGCGGAGACGACTTCAAAATTTGGAGAATCCAATGGAAAAGCTTTACCTGGTTCAGACTCGACCGGTTACTCTGTCATCATATGTAGTGGATGAAATTGCCAGTAGGTGGAAACCAAACAGTTATACATTTTCCTGGGATTATTCGGAAGGTAGTCTGTACGATATCGCTCAGGTGACAACATCGATTCCAGGAGTAGGGGCAATTAATGAGTTGTGTGAAAAACAGGGAATTAAATCCATCTTTTCCTTCTTAGATCTTTTCAAGTGCATTCCTATTCTGAAGGAAATGATCCAAGGTCGGTACATCCTGATGGATTTGGAAGGAATCCGGCATACGGCTTTTGGTCAAGAACAAGCAGCAAATGTGGGTGCTATCCAATTAGCCGGACCAATTATTTTTGATAATGAACAGCCAAAGCCTAAGCATAAGATTGTGATTTGGCTCAGTGCCATTATGGCTACGATTTTGGACTTCCAAGTGCTGTTCCATATGCTCAGAAAATTTTTCGATCCTAAAAATGGAGCGTTGTTCTTTGCGGTAGGAGCGAATTCAGATGCATTGAGGCTTACCAGATTTTTGGATTTGCCAGGTTTAGACCTTAACTGCGTCGAATTGACGGAATTATGGCGTAACCTTGGCACAGTCTTGAATTCCAACGAATGTCCAGAAGGGTATAAGCCAAAGTTGTGGGTTGACCATCCGGATCAGTGTGCTCCAGCAGCGTGTAAAGGAAATTTGAGTTTGAAAACTGCTGCTGGTAGTTGGTTTGTTCCAGACCCTAAAGAAGTGGTACAGGGTGCTCCAAAAATGTGGAGAGTCACTGTTCAACCTTGAGAATGGCATGCAGAATATTCCTGTGCAGACTTAACTGTTCTGGTAGAAATCACTCCGAAGCTGATGAAAGCTTGTCCAGACGAAGATCTATGGGAGACGGCCGTAACAGCTTCGACAGTAGCTTTTGCGTTCACTCCTTGGAGTAAGACAGTGACAACCATTCGGAACAATTTAGGACTATATCGTGGACCAGTTACACTGATGCATTCCAGAGTGGCATACAATAAAACGTTGCCAAGGGTACAGGAAGATCTTGATGATGGATACAGTAAATAAGCGAGTCCAATGGTTCCACAGGAATGAGGCTACGGAAAGAGAGGCAATGGTTCCAATTGTGTCTGATCATCCAACTAGATGGGGACAGTTGATGCGAAATCCAGATTTGCCAATTGCCAAAAGCCCAGAAACACTCAAGGTCATGTTTCAGTATGTGAATCGATTATTAGAACTGGAAACGCCAAATGAGGTTCTACGTCCAGACCATATGGACCATGAAATGTGGGATTGTAACCTTTTCGCTCAGATCGTGGAAAGACCGGAGCAAGGCATTGAGATTCAGGAATGGAAGAATTATGATGATGATGTGGGTGTCCAGATTCAAGCATTGGAAGATCTAGTGTTGGCAGATGATTCGGAGTTGGACGTTCCAGAGGAAGAATTGGAATTATGCCTCTATCAAAATAACGTTGGCATACGACGCATACGATGCAGATATTCGCCAGTTTGCTTAAACATTAACAGAGAAATAAAAATTAGCGCAAATTTATAAAGTCTACGAAAAGAGTGCATAAAAGTATTCTTCATCCAGTGAAATTCGTGTTTACTACACCAAAATTTGCACAAACTTTTGTTTTGACGTACTTTTTCACTCATAATTGTTTAGTTTCAAAATTTCATGCTAAAAATTAAGCATAAATTTTGGAATTTAATATACTGAGAAGATTGTATGTAGATTTATCCTTGCAGGAGTCCTTATAGCAATAAACCTTCGACCGAAGGCATAGATGAGTTGCGTAATTTGTCCGTTTACTGTCTAGATTTCCTTTCGCTGGAGGTAAACAAGGCAATAAAAACTGGGATACCAGCAATTGTTACTGCAAACGTTTATATAGCATACTGCAGAAGGAGGGGGACTGGTCACGCAGTAATCATTAGTGAATGTTTTTTAAATTTCGAACTAATAGTCTACAAGCGGTTCTTAAGGACAATTTTCAATGTTAGTAATTTTTAAATACTAATATCTTAAAATAACATGCTTAAAATGGGAATGATTTTCGAATTGGAAAATTTTGCTTCAATGTTATCAACACTTTGTCACTTGTGAGAAACGTTAATTTGGACTATCCAGTTTGTAGTGTTTAAGTACGTACGTGTGTAATCAGGACACTGAAACAAAGGAAAACTTAAGAATTAAAAGAGTTTCTACACAAAGGTCAAAAACCTACGTCAAAATTGTAACTCTTTAACATATACGTGGCGATAGATTATTCTATGCAATTATTTTATGTTGAAACTCGAAGTTTGCTGAATTAGTACTGACTTTCTGCACAAAAACTTGATTATCCTAACAATTCCATGTAGAATCTTCAAAAGAAATTGTTTTACACACAGTTTGCTGAAATCCAATACATTTTACATAGAATTTAATCTAGACTTATTTTTTGGCTCAAATATTTATATTCTAAGCTAAATGTTTAAGCAAATTGGGTAATATCTACATAGTTTCATAACGTCGTATGCCAAAGTTATTTTGACAGAGGCATTAGTTGATCCACCGGTTCCAGAGCAACAGCCAGGACCATCAGGAGTCTTACCTCCACCACCTCCACCACCGAAATTGCCAAGGGTGCAAGTGGAATTGACACCACCTCCAGTACCACCTGAATTGCCAGAAATGATGGATACTTCATCTCCACCCAGATCTCCAAGGCAGGTGAATTTGGTAGAGGACATTGAGACAGATGATGAAATTAGTGTGAATCATTGGGAACAGGCATTCGGACAAAATTATCTCAATCCAACAGAACATCAGGAGGAGTCTGAGTCTGTGGAAGAGTCTGCAAGTCGTTCAGACAAAGGACATGTAACTTTACCAGAAACAGCTCAGTCTTCAGAATTTTCTTTGAATGTGAGAGGACTCACTGATATAGTTCATCGAGCACAAGCTACAAATTATGCGCAACCACAAACGGGAATGTCCATCCTATTCAGATTCGAGCTAGAGAAACTATGTTTACGCATAATGAGCATTTTGCCTATTTACTTAGACCACCTGTGGCTGGAATTACTAATCAGAATGCCAAAACGGTGCTTTTTAAGTACCTTCGGAATGAACAGGCTGGTAAACCAAATGTCTCTGAAGTGGTCAGTGAATTCACAGACGAGGTTTTAGTAGAGAGAAGTTTGTATGCTTTTGGTCCCGATGGACGTTTGTTAATTTACCCTTACTCCGTGTTGATAACCAAGTCTAGGTTGGCAAAAGGGACAATTGTTAATGTAGTGCCAAATGCGTTGTTCGAGCCATCTTCGGAGGAATTCATTGAAGTTTGTGAGGAAGTGCGACGAGTTTAACAGGCCAAGAGGGAAAGAAAACAAGCGCCTCAAGTGTATGATGAGCCAGCTCGTGTACAACCATCTTTAGGACCGATAGTGCCAGAGGAGAAACTTTCCGATAAAGCGAAACAACATCGTAATAAGAGCATGAACGAGATGCTAGATGAAGTTAAACCAGTTATGCAACCAGCTGAATTTCGTGACATCTCGGACTTTACGTGGCTACAAGATGATGAACTCGAAGCTAATAGATTGATTAAGGCTATACCAGGATATCAGACATGGTTGGAAGAAAGACCTTCGTTCACGCACGGAGAACAAGAGGAGGTTCTCGCACCTCTCAGTAAAGGAGTGTATTTGGATTGGCTTTACTCAAAATTGCGTAGTCATAATTGGCGAGAAGTTTTGGTCATTTGCAAGGCAATTCGTTTAGCCATGGATAGAAAATTTTTGATTGACTTTGAAAAGGTGTATGCGCCTTTCGATATCTATGAGGGCATACCACCACAGCTGTTGGCAGAAAAGCTCCAACAAGCTACTTCGCCAATTACGGTCTATCGTTTGTGGGATAACAACATTGTTGTGACTAAATTTCAACCTACGTGCAAGGATGATGTAAAGGTTTTTCATCCATACTTGCAAGCCTTTCGCACTGAAATGCAGAGTTTGCTTCGTGCCGAATCGGAAGGTCTTGTAGAATTACCAGTTAACCAGTTAGCTGTCTTTAAGAGGACTATTACGCGTCACAGAATCCAACTTGGGAACAGTGAGAACTTGATTTGAATATCCGTGAACCTGAACAGTCTCATACCGGTGCAGATTTCCATAAATTCACAGTTACTTTGGGTTTTCCATCTATGCAGGATGAACAGGGTAGAAGTCATACGGAATTGCAATTTGTGAGAGGTCAATCTCTAGATGGAGCACTTACAGCAGTCTATTTTGAGCTATTTCCAGAAATTCGGAATTGGCCACATCTTATGATGAGAAGCTATAAACGGTCAATGTGGTTTTTGAGCCGATGGAATACGGATCATTTAGCTTCGTGGCGAGCTCTTCGAGATACCTACGCAATGTTCATTGAGAAATGCATCATTACAGGTTATCCTGAGGTTGAAAATCCATTTACGAAGAACTGAGCAAAAGAACCTTTGTATCTCGAACCTTTCTTTCGATACGTTTCACCAGCTAGCTTTATGCATACTACCAACGGAGGAATAACACTTTTGGATGATAATTTTCGGTTCCGTTGTAGGTAACAGTTCAACAAGTGTGACCTTTTGGGCTTACCACATTTAGCCAAATGGATTAAGACTCGACATTTGATCTTGAATGGAGCGCAGATTAAGTCGGAAGTTGATAAGTTTTGTTTAAATATCCGCACCTGCAGCGCTTTTGGAAAAGTAGCTATCGACCATTTTTGGCATTTCAAACAGCTATTGAGAAGTTCTATCAGGAACCTGAATTGCGACAGTTCATCTTGAACAATTGTGAGAAATTTTTGGCCAAGTCTGCAAAAGGACATCCGTTTATGGGAACTGGAAATGACGTGTTGAATCTTAAGTCGGTTTTTCCATCTTGTCAGTCAGGGGAGAATTTTATTGGGTGTATGTATATGAATATTCTACTATATTTCATGGTCGATGGACCATTAGATGTAGTGGATAAACAGAACCGTTAAGTGATTGGTCAAGAAATGTATCAGCATAAGATGGTCATTGGAAAGCGAATGCAAATCGCAGCTCGAAATTGACTTGACGGTAAGAACGCACCACCATATCATGATGTAGCAGGAGGAGTAGCTTTACCGAATTTTGTGATGCATCCGTTAACTCAGGACAAGTAGGTCATCCTACGGGAATTTATTGTCCAAGCAGATCCATATCAGACTTGTGATTACGGTACTCCAGCGATGAAATATCATAGTTTAATAGAACATCATTTGCTACCTAAACAGTAGTGCTATTTTCCATCTGCATTGGTTTTGCATCGAGCTAGTTAGACGAAGATTCGCCAGAAGGACTGTTATAACATCTTGAATGTGATGAAACTTGTCGTGCCGAGGCATAAGAGGCATACTAGAATGTGCCGAGAGCATGTGGTCAAGTTAGAACAATGAGATCTGCTTTTATGCAAGCTCGATATAGGAGTCGTCGAAATCCAGCAATTCGAACGGAAATTCCTAATCCAAAATGGACACCTTCGACGTTCGGCTTGCCTAAGCTCAGAAATCATTGCATGTTGCCTCCTATGCCTTCGCCAAGACAGTTACCACCTAGACGTATGCCTGATGAGTTACTTCCTTTCCAGTTTTGTTTTGAAAATAAGCCACGGAATAAGAACTCGGAGTTGCGAATGAAGCAACAGTGGCTATAGCGAGAGGAGCCTAGAATGGTGTATGAGGAGTATAGTGGTAGCGAGACTAGACGCGCAATAACACCGCGCAATGAATAGTTTGTTTTACGGTCATCGGGTTGTATATCGTTATTTTTTGCGTGCTAAAGTGCAAGATCTTCTTCACATAGTACGTAGCTACCCACAATACTTCTAGTCGTATAATCATAGGACTACTGCTGTCGTCTGATAGCGTGTATCGCTCATACTTTTTTCGGTTTTTTTACTTTTCGTAATACTTTTGGTCAATTTTTACTAATCACTAATCTGAACTACTTGAAAGCTTACTTTTGTGGAATTTTTTTCCAAAGCAGTTGTTTTGCTAAGTATATTAATCAGAAGTATCTGAAGTCATTTAAAAGCAAGCAATTTATTAGTTACTTTGTTGTTGTATTGAAGAAGAAGAAGTAATCTTCAGAGGCTTATTCTATACGTGTATTCTAAAAACGCCTCATTATATTGTTTCAAAGACGAATTTCGTGGTATTAGTTTGGAATTAGCTTGCTATATTGCTATTAGTATTTTGTGCGCACGGATTGCGTGAAGTCACCTTTTGTATTGTTAGTCAGTTTAGTACTTTGGAATTTAATCAGAGTTACAGTTTTTCGATTCTTTACTAATTTGGCATTTAAGTATACTACTTCATTATTTTGAATTTTGTTTTTTTGTGTTTTGTATTTGTTGTTAACAGTAGTAATATGCATATACAGCAAAAAGCCCAAAAAAGAAAAGATGCTGTACATATGACGCAAAGAAAACTAAGGCATCTAAAAAGAGGCAAACGAGTCCTATATATAATAAAAGGACCAATAAAAATAAGATGCCAGCGTCTATATATATCTGTTATTAGTAGCTAGGATTTTGTTGTTTGTTTTTGTTTTGTATTTGCTACTTAATTGGGCAAGCTAATTCTATAGAGTTTGTACTTAATCGAGTTAATCAGTTATGAAGCTTCTTTATTCTTACTTTTTTGTGTTTTTCTTGTAACTTTGTATTTTTCACTGTATTCTATAATTGCTTTGTATCTTTGGCAGTAGTTTAGTTTCTTATTTTAACATCTAATTCAGCTCAAGCCATAACAGGTGTAGAAAGATTTTATCTTTTGTATCTTTTCCTTTCATTTCTATCTTGAATTTAGTTTAAAAGCTCGGACTTAAAAAGGGTACTCAAGAGGTATTTATGTGTTTGGTGTAATTATGTAGTTTTTTGGAGTGAAGCTTTAGTCATTTGTAAACACGTGACTTATTGTAAAGCATTAGAAATTCTTTTGTTTTTTTCTTTTCTATTTTCTATCTTTTCTCTTTTCTATCGACTCTATTCTTAAAAGGCATTGAATCTCTTAGTTAGATTACGAGTATTTTTGTGGTTGTGAATGCTTTATCTATTTCAGCTGTGCAGCTATATTCCACCTCGAGTGCATTCCTTCCAACAGTGCTCATTTGCTCAATCTCAAGGCATACCATCCGCCATCATCTCAAAGACCTGTTAATTAAACTGCCATAATATTTTGCATTTTGAACTTTAATAGTCATATTTTCAAGTCTTTAATTTTTTGTGCTTTATATTTTGTCTGTTAGTACGTAGTTATTTTCTCTTTTCTGTCTATCTTTCTGTGCTTAGTTTAGATTTTGGAATTATAGCTTTGGAATATAGCTTTGGAATTATTTTTGGTTTTGTCAGGATATCTGTTGTTTTCTTTGTTACTCATAGGTACTCGTATTTTTAGCCAGGGGATAAATGAATCGTTAATATTTGAAATATTAGTTGTAGTTGTACTTGTGGTTTAGTTGTGTGAGTTTAGGTTACTTTAAAATTGCTATCTTTCGGATAAATTAAATTCTTGAATCTTTCTCACTTTGGAACTTTAAGTTAGGTTTATTTTGGGTTTAGTTTGGATTGTTTGTGTTGTTGAAATTTGTCTTTTTAAACTACCATCTCGGTAATGCAATTCATTGATGATGAGGGCATTTATGCCAAGGCCCAAGAGTTGAGTTAGAATGGATTGTACTGACACGGTAGTTTCTGTTCTTCCCTCTATATCTGTTGAATTTGAATTTGGACTTTGTCTTTTTGTACTGTTAGCGTTAAGCTATATGCTATCATCTTTTTTCTGTTATGCACAGTTTAATGTCATGTAATAAGATCCATTTATCAACCTATTTGTTTTGTCAGTATTATGTCGTATTCAGTCTTTTTTCACTGTTGTAAAGATAAGATGTTTTTGAAATTGCTGTAAAGGTAATTTGTGGTAAATACTCTTTTGACTGTTGTAAAGGTAACTTGTATTTTTGCACTGTGTATAGGATAACTGTCGTATATTACCTTTGTAAAGTAGTGAATTGACTGCATTGTGCGCGCTATATAAGTACCCTGTAAGTGTGATTGTTTTGTGTGTGTCTGTGGTTTTGTAGTGAGTGTGATTGTGTGGTTTTCTTTAATAGTGGCTTAAGGGTACTTACTTTTCGAATTTCGGGTTTTCTTTATCGAACTTACGTCTTTTTTGCTTTTTTCTAAATTGGATTTACAGTTAGTCTAATATTGCTATCAAGTTTACGTGCAATGGAAAACATCTAACCCTATCTTTTGTAATCGCCTGTATTTGACTACCAATTGCTACCAAATCTTTCTTTCTTTTGAAGTTATTTCTTTCACTCTTATGTGGGCATCTGAATGGCAAACCGCACGGTGTTGCTCGGTTTAGGTCCGCTCATACGGAGTTGGAAATGGGACTTTACTTACTTTTACCAAGAGTACATAATAGATAAGAGTATGACAACAGGCAGGCTCTCTGTTATCAGAGCAAAAACTATGCTATGCGCGCTATCGGCTAACCCCCCAAATTGACCCCCTCTCACACCGCCCCTATATGGGTACGGGGTCCAAACGGGGGTCGCTCACTGCTTTGCATAATTACACGTTATAATTAACCGAGGCCTAATTTGGGAACAGGGTGCAAGCGTGTATGTTTAACATATGCATTTAGAAAACATACTAAGCGAGTGAACGACCCCCGTTTGGACCCCGTACCCATATAGGGGCGGTGTGAGAGGGGGTCAATTTGTGGGGGGGGGTTAGCCGATAGCGCGCATAGCATAGTTTTTGCTCTGATAACAGAGAGCCTGCCTGTTGTCATACTCTTATCTATTATGTACTCTTGCTTTTACTAACCACGTTAGTTACTTTAGTTACGGTAGCATTCTCGTTATCTTGGAATTTTATCAGGCGCTAAAACTATTTCCAGGGGGATGATGTTAAAAACTTACTTTACAAACTGTAATCCACTCCTAAATCACTTTGGTAACTTTCATGAATGATCAATCTTATCGTCACAAACAGCAACCATCCAGCTTATATATAAGTTAGCTTACATGCATATTTGATCAGTAATGTTGTGATTTCGATAGAGTGTGGTCGGGCCGATTTTCCATTTACTGTATTTCTGCCATCCATAATATTTGCCTTATTAAAACCATCGTAAGTTCTTTAATAAATACAATGCCTTCCTTTTATCTTTATTAGGACATCTTAGTTAGGTTTATTTCTTTCATACAAGCGAGTTGCATCCTAATTAGGACTTAGTAGAATCCGCTATCGTTTCGCCATCTAATTGCCGGTTTGGTTACCGGACAGTAAACCGGTAGTTAACAAAAGGGTTAAGTAAAAGTTACTTACCAACCTGGAACTAGGGCTTGCAGGAAAATATGCTTGAGAAAAATCCAAATACAGTACCCTAATAGTGAGAAATGTTCCTCTTTTAAAAATTTTCGAATATGCAAATCAGTTTATGCAATTAGGCAAGCTTCTAGACGAAAACGTAGACAAGGAAGTGTAACAAAAGACGTGAATATTTGACAGGAATTGGAAATGAAAGTTTATGCATCTGTACACTAGTTACAGCTGAAACTCAAGAAGAACACGTTGCCCAACTAAAGGATGTATTAGATCGTCTAGCCAGCAGTAACGTCAGAATAGAAATAGAAAGGGTTTCTCTTTCGAAGCCCGACTTAGAATTTTTGGGTCATCTAACCAAAGATGGAATCAAAGCGAGTCAGAGAAACCTGGAGATTATTCCAAATACAAACTCCTCTAACCAACCGGACAGACCTGAAGCCTCTTCGGGGAGTGGCATCTTTTTACCTTCTGTTTGTAAAGAACTTCGGCACCATTGCCAAACCCTTAAGAATCTTTTCTCACTAAGATACGCTATTCCAATGGTATCCAAAGGCCCAGCTTGCATTTGAAATGTTGAAGCAACAAATCACCGTATCCAAAGTTCTATCACAATTTCTACTCGACTGTAGTACAACTGTTAGGACGGCCGACTCATCTCGTGGCATTGGGCCCGACCTAAGTGTGACGCAGGAAGGAACTAAAAGAGTATCGCCTCAAGATCCCTCACAGACGCAGAAAAGCGTTACTCCACAAACGAAAAAAGGCATTAGCTTGCGTATGGGCAGTTGAGCGGGGACCACTTGGATATGGAGTTTCCCGTTTTCCTTAGTGATATCATGCTCTCACTGTCCTGTTGGAAAAGGGCAAAGTGGCAAAGGGCACAGACAGACCAATGAGAATAGCGCGAAGGTATATCCGTTTAAGCCAGTATAACTGCACTGTCAAACACAAGCCTGAGAAACATAAAGTTATTGCTGATGCGCTCTCCAGATTACCATGAAACAGAGGACATGGAAAACAACGACACTGTGGTGACATATCTAACACCAGATAATGCTATACACCTTGATGAACTATAATCACATACCGCCAATTCACCATGGGAAAGCCTTGGACTTGATATCCAAGGACCCTTTGCTACCTGCTCCCAGTCATTCTTCCTACCTTCTGGTGCTGAGTGACCATTACTCGGGCTGGGTTGAAGCATGTTCCGCTGGTAGGTAAAACAAATTCAACAGCAGTGATAAATTTCTTGCATATCAATATATCATCTTTTCCAGATTTGGCCTGCCGTCCGAAATTGTAACGGACAACGGACCACAGTTCCTTTTTCCTTCCTTCACAGGACTTTTTACTAATATAGTTTCGCCCAGTGATTTCCGGTATTCAAAATGCCACTTATTTACTAAATTTCCTTCTTCTGTTCGTATCTATTAAATTACTGTTTCAATAAATTTTATACACGGCCACTTGCCCTAGTCTTTTATTTAGTTAGGGCTAGGTTTTTTGTTAGTTCGGTAGGTAACTTTTCTAAATTTAAATCTGGCAGTCAATTTTGAGTTAGTGCCACGTTAGGTCGAATCTCGTTCTAACTATCTCCAGTCCAGGTTGCGTATGAGTGCCAATGCAAATAAATAATTAAAACATGCGAACATTGAAAAATCTTTGAGAGTTCATTACAGTTATATACAGTAACCGCTAATCAAATAAAATAAATCAAGTCAAATAGAATTGAAGTCTGACTTGATCAACCCTGGTCAACAAATAATATTGAAGTACTTTGATGCAACGGGACTGGGATCTCACCAATAAATGCCGAGGCAAAATTTATGTCCCAAATAGCCATGATCTCGTTAAGCTAAGCTAATTTTTTGGCTTGATGGATCTCCAACGTATGGGGGGGGGAAGTTAGGGTTTTTGAGTTTTTGAGTGAGAGCCAAGCCAGCCATAGGTGTAACGGAGATTTGGGGTGGGAGAGGCTCCCCCCCCAACATTTTGTGGGGGGGCCCCCTCTGGCGACCCCCCCCAACCCCCCCAGGACCCCCCCAACCCCCCCCAAAAAAATTTTTCATTTTTTATGCCAAAAATCGCATTTTCAACCGTTTCTAATGATAAAAAACATCTAACCATAAAGTAATTTTAACATTAGACAGTGGTTTTAAACTCAAAAACTTGATTGCCAACATGTTTCCAAGTCCAAAATAAGGACAATATTGAGTCATAAGATCCATAATACAGTTAAAAACGTGTATTTCTCATAATAATAAACAGTTTAAGCCAAAAATTTGGACATTTTTTAAAATTTTTTCAAAATTTACCCTAAAACACCCCCCCCCCAGTTGGGAGGGGACGACCCCCCCCAAAAGTTCTGTGACGACCCCCCCCAAAAAACCTTACACCTATGAAGCCAGCCATCGCCGGAATTTGGGGGGGCCCTTTTTAGACCCCTCAGACCCCCCCCAAACCTCCCCAAAAAATTTTCTATTTTTATGCCAAAAATAGCATTTTCAGCCATTGGTAATGCCGAAAAACATGAAATCATTAAGTAATTTTAACATTAGACCCATAAGGTGTACCACCTGTTTGCATAGGTGTATACCTGGGGGGGTGGGGGGGAACCCCTCCCCCCAAATGGAAAAGTGCCGACCCCACCCTCGAAATTTTGGAGGCAGTCCCCGCCCCCCAATGACCAAATCCCAGACTCCACCCCACCCAAATTTGCCAGACCCCACCTCAAAATTTTGAAAATTTTGCCACACAATTAGAAAAAATTCGAAATTTTTTGGAAAAATTCGAAATTTTTGTAAAAAATCAAAGTTTTTTCGAACAAATGAGCAAAAGTGAAGAAGTATATGTATATATATATATATATATATTGTTGATTTTTAGTTGGAAACAACGCTTTTTTAGCAAATTAGCGAATTTTTTCTAAATTTTTGACCAAAAAATTTTTACCCCCCCCCCAAATCCGATTTTTCCGGACCCCACCCCACCTCAAAACGGCTGACCCCACCCACCCTAATTTCGGCTACCCCCTCCCCCAACGATTTCTCAAGGTACACCTATGGTGGGGAGTACATTAAAGGTACCCAAAACTTCCCTGCCAAGTTTTTTTAGCTAAATGCTCCTTTTTCGATGTACAGTATATTAAACGTACTAGTCGTCATTGGTTTTCCTGTGCGATAATGGGGCTTAAAAATTGACAAATTTGTACTAAAATATGCCTAAATTAGCCCACATTGTGGTTTATAATTGTGTATATTACCTTGTAATTGCTATAAATAACCATATTTAGCTGTTTATAGGTGATTTATAACCTATTTTTCTTATTTTTTCAAAAAATTTCAGAAGTTGCAAAAAATTTTTTCAAAAATTTTGTATTTTTTACTTGGTTTGAACCCAATTTTAGGGGGGAGGGGGGTTTGAGCTCGGCTTGGGGGGGGAGTAGTTGAGGTCGGGTAGGGGGGAGGGGGGTCTGGCCTCTCGGTGGGGGGGTCTCACAGGGGGTAAGCTGTAGCCTGGTACACCCATAGGGTGTAAGGTGGGGGGGGGGTTGGGGGTGGGTAGCTCCCCCCCCCAGCCATTTTCTCAACCCCCTTAGAACTTTTTGTGGGGGGACGTCCCCCTCCCAACTGGGGGGGGGCATAGGTGTGGCTGGCGAAAAAAGTGGGGGTGGGGGTTCTGAAAAAAGTAGGGAGGAGGTTTGTCGAAAAAAGGGGGAGGGGGGGTCGCGAAAAGTAGATTTGGGGGGAGGGGTAAGAAAAATTTTCTAGGGGGGGTCGGCGAAAAATTTCGAAAAAAGTCGGTTTATCGTTAAAAAATTGAAAAATTTTCTCAATTTACAGCTATTTTTAACGATTTTTAGCTTAATTAAGCGAATTCTAGCAATTTTTCGCTAATTTTTGGAATTTTTTGGAAAAATTTCGAATTTTTAGCTAAAAATTTTCAAAAACTTAGGTAGGGGTTTGAAAATCGTTGGGGGGGGAGGAGTCTGAAAAAATCGATTTGGGGGGAGGGGGAGGAAAAATTTTTAGGGGGGGGTTGGCGACCCCTCCATTTGGGGGGAGGGGTCCCCCCCACCCCCCCCCCCCCCCTAACTCACCTATGGGGGGGGGTAGTCGCGCCGCAGGCGCGAAAAATGGCCAAAAATTGGGTATTTTTAGGGTAAATTTTGCAAAATTTTCAAAAAAGTCCAAATTTTTGGCTTAAAGTGTTTATTATTCCCAGAAATACACCTTTTTAACTGTATTATGGACTTTCTGACTCATTATTGACCTTATTTTGGACTTGGAAACATGTTGATAATCAAGTTTTCGAGTTTAAAAACCATGTCTAATGTCAAAATCACGTCATGGTTGAATGTTCATTGGCATTAGAAACGGCTGAAAATGCGCTTTTTGGCATAAAAATTGAAAAATTTTTTGGGGGAGGGTTGGGGGGGTCCTGGGGGGGTCTCCAGAGGGCCCCCCAAAAAGTTGGGGGGGAGCCCCCCCACCCCAAATCTCCGTTACACCTATGGGTACACCTATGCATTAGACAGTGTTCACTGTTCTTAAACTCGAAAACTTGATTGCCAACATGTTTCTGACTCCAGAATAAGGTCAATATTGAGTCTAGAAGTCCATAAAACCGTTATAAACGTGTATTTCTCGCGATAATAAACATATTAAGCCAAAAATTTGGACCTTTTTGAAAAATTTTGCAAACTTTTTCAAAAATGCCCAAATATTTGGCTTAAAGTGCTTATCATTGCGAGGAGAAATACAAGTTTTTAACCGTATTATGAACTTTCTGACTCTTTATTGACCTTAGTTCGTACTTGGAAATATGCTGGTCATCACGTTTTTGAGTTTAAAATCAATGTTTAATCAATGCCAGTATATGTAATGCAAAAAGTATGGGGGAAAACCCAATGGGGTGAAAAAGCCCAAATGGGGGGAAAATAAACCCACCCCTCACAGGCCTTAAAAATTATCGTAGCGCGATTCTGCCACCTCCTGTGTAAAATTCAACCCTTTTTTAGTTAGTATACGTATATGAATCAAAAAATCCGACCTAGGTAGCTTTTTTGAGATCTCATGTGTCATTGAAAATGCAGCATCAAATGGACAGGTTTCATAAAGTTAAACACATCAACATAGGGCAATTTTCGAAAAATGCTAAAAACGCTGCAATTTGATGAGACTTACTATTCTAACGTGTAGAGAATGGTTTTTTGACGTACAATTGGCTATTAAAAGTCACTATTAGACTTCTGCTGGGTCCTCCAGGAGCGAAATTGCACTTTAAGAGTTTTCTGCCTATAGCTACCCAGGTGTTGAAAATTGCCCAAATCTGACAGCATAGGGTGACGCAGCGTCCTCGATAATACCGTACCATAGCCACGAATTGTTTCCCTGTTGAGCTGGTAAAAAATTTTTCAGAAAAATTTGGGTGGGTTTTCCCCCAAAGTGGGTTTTTCCCCGCCACGTTTGGCAATGAGCCAGACTAACGGTGCATCGGATCGGTCTAATTTTTGCTGTGTGCAAAGAGGAAGAGTTGCCATCATTGCAGATATTTACAAAACTTTTCTAGCCCAACCCAGTCAAAAGTTATATAATACATCGGTCCAAACTTTTGGCAATTTTTCGGAAGGTTGGACCAAAAAGTAGGTGTCATTTTCAAAATGTCAAAAAATGAGCAGGAGTGAACCAAATGACTTGATCTTTGCACACATAGGTTAGAAAGTGTCGCGCTTTCTGCTGGTATGTTTTGGAGCTCCTAGCTCTAACCCGTGACCCAGGAGGCGGGTGGGTTTTTCCCCCAAAAAAGGGGGTGAGTTTTTTCACCCCATGGCTATATGTGGAAAACAGGCAATTTATACAGCAGTTTTGGCATTTTTGGTCCATTTTGTTCCCCCTCCCCAGGGTATTTTTTAGGGATTTTTTCCGGGGGGGGGGCGGGGGGGGGAAGAAATTTTCGGGGGGGAAGATTTTTTTGCAAAAATTAGCCAAAAAATGGTATTTTTTGGCGTATTTTGCATGGTGAAGCACAAAAAGTTCTCAAAAACGCCAGGATTTAAGGTATAAATAGCCATTTTTACGAAAAACTTGGAGTAATAACCCGGGAATGTCCAATTACATTGATAAAGTTACTCTAATGCGGTATATAAAATGCATCGTAAGCAATACATACTTCAGAGTTGGTAATAAAATCTGTCTCCAAAACATTGGAGTTCCGATGGGTACAGATTGTACCCCTTTTTTAGTAAATTTATTTTTGTTTAATTGTGAATTTGCTTTTATGAAAAGAGTACTGGCATCGAAAGATTGGAAAACGGCTCTAAATTTGTATTTTGTATTCAGATACATGGATGATCTGACAATTTTTAATGATAAAGGAACGTTTGATCACATTCATCCAGACATGTATCCAATCACACTAATCTTGAAAAAAACAAAATGAAATTCCGTACAAAGCAGAAGTCTTGGATATTACTATTAGAATTGTGGATAAAAATTTCATAACCGCACCTTTTGATAAAACTAATCTTTTTCCTTTCACAGCCATTAAATTCCCGCACTGCTATTCTAATTTTTCCAACAAAATTTGCATCAAAAATTATTGAAAACGAATTAATGCGTTTAACTACTTTAACAACCTATTCTGCAAATCTTGAAAGCTCTGTGAAACTTTTAATCTCTAAATTATTCACTAGAATGTATACTAAAAATCAAATCAGTGTAGCAGTTAATAGATGGCTGAGAAGAATTTTGAATACAAATCAAATTATTTTAAATTCGCCTGTATCAGTGGAAAATTTATTTAGAACTGAAAATTGATAAATCAATTTTGATTTATGAAAATGTTTTTGTTTAAATGTTTTAACATCACATACTGAAGTAAGTGTATAACCCGCCCAGTTTCCCCATGCCAGGTGCGTACCTGGTGAGGCTGGGCGACGAGACGCACGGGGCTAGAGCACTCATCTTTTGGGTTATATACGATATGAGCTTCACTCACTCTTAACGTAGTCGCACTAATCAGATTGAATTTATGTTTCTATACAGTGTCGTATGGAATATTCTTATATATTCTTTTGTATGTATCACTATATGC
>JASAND010008060.1:0-24500 GCA_030248195.1 Trissonchulus latispiculum | reverse complement strand
AGGGAAAGGGAGCTTTCTAAATGATTTCTATTATTTTCTTATTTCTAACGTTTTCTAAATTATTTCTAATGGTCTCCAAACAGAAAGCTTACCCAAATTAATTTTCTAGTGTTTTCCTATCCGATTTCCTTATTCGTCCTGCTGTCGTCAAAATACAAACCTCTCATTTTGGCGGGCTGCCCCCAACTCGTCCCACTACTCTCCATGGGTTTCTCCCCACTCATATTTAATGCTCGGAAATAGTCAATTCTTAAGTATTTTGGGTTTAATTGTCTCAAATTTTTCTGCTTCATCGGAAGTTTTTGTACCATAATCGTCTAATTTGGTGCTAAAACTAACTGTCTGCGAGCACGTTTTAGCTTAGTTATAGCTCTATAAAAGCTTATATATATGAGTAGATTTCTGGGATGCTCGCAGATGGAACGGACAACCTCAAAAAATCGATCTTCTTCTTACTACCGTATTATGCCAAACAGTGGCCCACCCAATAAAACGCCCATGGGCGTTTTTTCGGGGGGTGGGCGCTTTTCTGGAATTCTCAATGCTCACATTCATGCTGTAGGAAACTAAAAGTTCGTGAATAAAGGTATGGCTGATTAAGCTATTTCACGGCTTAGAATCAATTGTATGTTCTTTCTATAGCCAAGAAAGCAACTGACGCTTCCTGAGCACGCTGTCGTCAGCAAAAATTTATCAAATTTATCGAAAATTGGCTAAGCAGCAGTTGAGACGGTTTCCAAAAAGTAGCCCATGGGCGTTTTTTGGGGGGTGGGCGCTTTTTTGGATTACAAAAATCAAATCCGAAATTGTCTATTCTGAAAAAACGCCCATGGGCCACTGTTTGGCATAATACGGTATGCCAGTTGATTAGGATTAGTAGGCATAGTAAAACCTGCAAATATATATCAGCTTGTTTTGATGAGCGGTAAGGTAAGGTAAAGGTAAAGTGACCCCTGGAGAGAACTCCAACTTACAGAAGGTTATAGGGTGCCGGTGCTTATCTCCGGATTCACAGCCCGAAGCCAGGAGTGACAACTCTAATGTTGACTACATCTGTGGAAGGGGGGCCAGCCCTTCATTAGGCATTACGCCAGAACACAGACTCCTGTTACCTTCCCACAGCAGCGGTACCCATTTACCGACCAGTTAAGGATAGACAGCTGGGTTGGCTGGAGCCCACGGCGAACCGATATGTGCTTAGTCCCTTGCTCAAGGGGATTTGCGAAAGCCTTATGGCAGCGGGGGTTCGAACCTGGGACCGTCAGATCTTTAGTCGAACACCTTACCACTCGGCCATTGCGGCACAGCCCACTCAGTAAATGTTCGTGTTTTCTGAGGATGTCACTTATTCGCTTAACGTCTGGGTGGTAGGGCAGAACCATGTAGAAAGACTTTTCTTCTTCCGACGCCGCAGGCTCGATCTTAGGGGTAAGCAGTTGTTCTCTGCTTACTGAGAGAGCCTTATCAATTCTCCGTTGAACTTTGCCCCTGGGGTAGCCTCGTTTCACCAGATCTTCTTTTAGCTGACGACATCTTAGCCTGGCGGTATCCGGATTCGAGCAGATACGACAGATTCTCACAGCCTGGCTATAAGCAATGGGCAGCTTGTGCTGCACCGTAATGACAAGAATCGTAATGAAGATACTGCTTCGTATCCGTAGGCTTGATAAATAGGTCAGTCACAATTCTGCCGTCGCGGAGTTCCACAGAGACGTCCAAGAAGTTCACCATGGTTCCGCCGATGTCAACTTCCAGCTTAATGCTGGGAATTAAGCTGTTGGCAAGACCCAAAAATTGTTCTAACCCATGCCGGGGACCATCCCAAATGATGAAAATATCATCAATGTACCGCCACCACACCAAAGGCTTGTTTTCAGCAAGCGAAAACAATTTACTTTCGAACCCATACCCCATAAAGATGTTGGCGTAGCTTGGAGCCATTTTGGTTCCCATTGCGGTACCATTGATCTGAGTGTAGAAATCGCCGTCGAACTCAAAAACATTGTTCGTGAGGACTAGTTCCATGAACTGAAAATTTTTTGAAAAATGGGAGTTTTATACATGGCAGGAAAAAATTCCTGGGGGGCAACACAATTTCGGGGGAGGGGGGAATTCCCCCCATTCCCCCCCCCCCTGGATACGCGCCTGAGTGGGGGGGGGGCATATTTTTGGAAATTTTGCAAATTTTTACGTTTTTTGTGTACAAATTGCCAAAAATCGCTAAAAAATGACTAATTTTAGGTGTTTTTACGCTAAAAAAGCGAAAATTTCGTTAAAATTCCGGCGAAGCCGGAAAAATTTTTGAAAATTTAGGGTAAAAATGGTGAAATCTGGCAATTTTTGGCTTATGGGGGAGGAGGTAAAAATGTAGGGGGGCTTTTATGGGGGGAACCTCGAATGGGGGGGGGGGGGGTGTCCGCGTGGGGGACCCAACCCCCCCCCCAGTAAAATAAGCCAGTTTTCCCATTAGTCGGTTATGGCGGCCCAAACTTGACTTAATCGCTGTTTTGGCCCAAAATCGGCGATTTTTCGAACTTTAAAGAGCCATATCTCAAAACTGGGTCTGGGATTTGGCTCATTTTTGGCCAGCAGGTTTGTTATGATCCTAAAAATGATATATTACAAAATTGCGTCCCGCCTCGCAGTAATAAGTTCTCTAGCTCGAATAAACTTACTTCGCACTACTCTCGACGGGTGAGGTCAGTGACCTTAAAACTACTGTTTTCGAAAACTACATGACAGCTGAAGGAGAACGGCTGTTGCATAGCCATAGTAGAGCTCTATGAACAATTTGATGGCCAAAAGAAGCACCCTACCACGTATATATCTTTCAACAAGAATAAAAATGCTCCGGTGGAGCATGAAAAATGCAATATGGGTGACATTAGGTTGTAAATGGACAGAGGACTAGGTTTTAAAACGTTAATATGGGAGGGGCAGGTTGTAAATGCCAGGAGGACTAGGTTAAAAGCGCACTAATATGGACCAGCTTCACTGAACAACCCATATTCGCGAAAACTGTCCAGAGTTTCTATCGGCTGCTGCTTGCTGTTGATATTGGCAGTTCTTCGAAAAATTGTACGATATGTCAGCACGGCCTGCAAGTATATGTGGTCGTGCTCCTTTATTATACAACTTAATAATACACGTACATAATGTCAACTGCTTTTAGCATCAACTTAATACAAGATTCTGCGCTGACACTGCAGAAAAAACACCTTGAACACCTTTCTACCAGAACTGCATTGTTTATTTGGAATAAGCTTTAATATTTCAAAACCGTCCCGCTTGCTTTGAAAGTTGAAGAATGCAGGATCTTACTCGTATGTCATGTGGAGTGGAGCATGAGTGACCGCGAATATGGGTTGTTCAGCGAAGCTGGTCCATATTAGTGCGCTTTTAACCTAGTCCTCCTGGCATTTACAACCTGCCCCTCCCATATTAACGTTTTAAAACCTAGTCCTCTGTCCGTTTACAACCTAATGTCACCCATATTGCATTTTTCATGTTCCCCCGGAGCATTTTTATTCTTGTCCTATTTCATTTTTAAGGTTCTCAGCAAAAACCAAAAACGTTAAAGCTGTGTGAAAGAAACTTTAAAAATTCCGCCAATCATTAATCGTCAACCGAAAGTAAAGAACAAAGAAGCTTGAAAAGTTCCAATTTCTTCCTTTTTCTCTATTTTGACAGAAATCCAACATCCAGTACCCATGGCTGCAATAGTTTTAGTTACTGTATATAGCATATAGCACTCTACTGCAGCGAAACCAAATGCAAACTTTACTGTTAGTGAAGGAAACTAATAAGACGCGATTTGCAATGCTCTTCCGTACTTGTATACAAAGTTTCAGGCGATTGCTCTTTGTCTCTTGCTAGTGATAGGCCGTGCTGCACTTCAGTCTTCAGCAGCACTCTACTGCAAAGCAACCAGACGCAAACGTCAATGCCAAAGAAGGAGACTTACACGGCACAATTTCTAATGCCATTCCGCTGTTGGCTGCAGAATTTCAGGCGATTGCAAGCTATCTGTAGTTTATAGGCCGTGCTGTACTTCAGCAGCACTCTACTGCAGCGCAACCACATGCAAACTTTACTGTCGGTGAAGGAAACTCATAAAACACGATTTCCAATGCTCTTCCGTGCTTGTATATATACAAAGTTTCAGGCGATTGCTCTTTGTCTCTTGCTAGTGATAGGCCGTGCTGCACTTCAGCAGCACTCTACTGCAACGCAACCATACGCAAACGTCAATGTCCAAAGAAGCAGACTTACACGGCACAATGTCTAATGCTTTTCCGCAGTTGCCTGCAGAATTTGAGGCGATTGCTGTTTGTCTGTTGCTAGTTATAGGCCGTGCTGTGCTTCAGCAGCACTCTACTGCAGCGCAATCACACGCAAACTTTACTGTCGGTGAAGGAAACTCATACGGCACGATTTGCAATGCTCTGCTGCACTTGTGTGCAAAATTTCGGTCGATTGCAACTTAACTGCAGTTAGCTACAGGCCGTGCTGTACTTCTGCAGCACTCCACTACAGTGCAACCACATAGTAACATCGTAATAAGTATACAAAACGTATCTATAATAGTTTGTCATGTCCTAAACAATCTGTATGCCGAATTTCAAATGCCAGTGACAAATTAATAACTTGTTATCGACGGTGCTGTGTCTTAGGACAGCACATAGCACGGTGGAAGCTAGAAAGTGCACCAACTAACATAGCTACAGTTCCCCCTTACTACAGACACAATTATCACCAAGTTTAATATGTTTAGCCGTTTACAGTAAGTCTACAGACAGCGTGCTATGGTTGCTGCATAACAGTGCAGCACGATAGCAGCACCGCACAGCGCTGCGACTATGCTCATCGTGTTCAGCGACCTCGATAACTTTTGCGTCCCACTATATGGCCCAAAACAGTATATTTAGGCCTATTTTTGACTATTTTCTGTGGAGTAGGGACTTAAAAATTTTTCCAAAATGGCCATTTGACCGGACCAACTTTGGGCCGGCCGCCTGATCGATCCTGGCCAGATATCGAAAATCGCCCTCGTTATGACACGCTACCCATCCCAAAGTTTCTTATGCAACAAGCCGCGTCTCTCTAGCTTGTTCCCTGAGCCCTGTAGACGTGCCTGCAAAATTTCAGACGATTGCAACTTTTGTGTAGCTAATTATAGGCCGTGCTGTACTTCAGCAGCACTCTACTGCAGCGCAACTAGACGCAAACGTCACTGCCAAAAAAGGAGACTTATACGGTATGATTTCAAATGCTATTCTGCACGTGCCTGCAAAATTTCAGACGATTGCAACTTTTGTGTAGCTAGTTATAGGCCGTGCTGTACTTCTGCAGCACTCTACTGCAGCGCAACCATATAGTAATATCGTAATAAGTATACGAAACCTATTTATAATAGTTCATCATGTCCTAAACTATCTGTATGGCGAATTTCAAATGCCAGTGACGAAAGAATAACTTGTTATCGACTGTGCTGTGTTTGGGGCAGCACATACAGCACGGTGGAAGCTACAGAGTGCACTAACTAACATAGCTACAGTTCCTCCTTACTACAGACATAATTTCTACCAAGTTCCATATGTTTAGCCGTTTACAGTAAGTCTACAGACAGCGTGCTATGGTTGCTGCATAACAGTACAGCACGATAGCAGCACCGCCCAGCGCTGCGACTATGCTCATCGTTTTCAGCGACCCCGATAACCCTTATATGCGTCCCACTATATGGCCCAAAACAGCATATTTAGGCCTATTTTTGACTATTTCCTGTAGAGTTGGGACTTAGAAATTTTCCGAAAATGGCTAGAACTTGGCCGAAAATGGCCGGCCGCCAGAACGATCCTGGCCAGATATAAAAAATCGCCCTCGTTAGGACATATAAACCCTTCCGTAGATCCTTATGCAACAAACCACGTCTCTCTAGCGTCTTCCCTGAGTCCTGTAGCTTTGACAAAAATTGGCCATTTTTGGCCATTTTAGCGCTAAGTCCACTTTTGGCCGGCCGTACAGGTGGCCGGCCGGGCCGGGCAGCGAACAAATATCAAAAAGGTTCACTTTCGGGGTATATACGTTCAGAAAAACCAAACTTCACCTGCTGAAAATGCCCAGATCGTTCTAACACTGCGACAGAAAATTGCATTTTTCCAAGCGTGACTTACACGGAAAAAAAACAAGCGGACCTAACTTGCCCGGAAGCGAAAATTTTCAAAGTTGGAAATTTTGACCAAAACTTTTTTGCGACTTGTAGTACTCGTCGTGTAGATTCCAACGATACCAAAATTGTCCAGTTTCGTTGAGTATTTAGCTGGCACGGAGCTCGAACGGGTCTCCAAGGGGCGCACTGAGCCTTTTACACCCATATTATAGGGGAGCGCTCTCGCGCTCCCCCATAATACAGTGGAACAAAGCCAAGAAGTAAAATTGGCCATTTAGCCGCCATGGCAAAATCACAAAAATGGACCTTACTTATTAACCGCTCATCAAAACAAGCTGATATTTGCAGGTTTAACTATGCCTACTAATCATAATCAAATGATAAAAAGTGAACCAAACCGATTTTCAAGGTTGTCTGAATCTGAACTAATCAGAAATCAACTCATATATACATATATTTCGAGAAGTTTGCGACAGGTAGCAATTTTCGCCGAAGTTGGCGAATTTCGCGCAGACATTTCACGAAAAAATTGAATTGGCGCGATATTCATGGGAGGTTAGCAGAGTCGAACTTTAGCAAAGTCAAGCTTTTTGTGGAAAAATCCGCGAAGTTCGCAAAATCTGACGAAAATCCCTACGTACCTTTCGCGAAGTTCGCGAAAAAAGTTTTTCACGAACAGTAATTGGACCGCGCGAATAGCGGTGGATCGTTGATATTTAATATAAAGAACCAACCTGGGGTTTCTTTAGTGAGGGGCGCCCTCCCCTCGACCCCTCCCCCCACGTTTTTGGGCTTCCCCCCACTCCATTCACTATAACGTGCCCAGAAAATTTTTTTATATATTATAAAATTAAATAAAAAATTTTACAAGGATTTTTGGTCAAAATTTTTTCAGGCCGCGCCGGAATTTTTTGGTCAAAAATCGTCAATTTAGGTATATACGTACTAAAACTTGATTTTTCAGCACTTTTTAGCTTATTTATAGCAGTATATATACCACGTAGAAAACGCAATGTTTTACGGTATTTTAGTCCATTTTATTCTTCAGGTCTTCCCATTTTTTGACCTAAAGAAAATCCAGCCAGTAATGGTCTAATTTTCGAGTTCAACAGAAATGAACGCATCATATTTTGCTTTTAAAAAATTTTGTTGGACAAGTTTGTTGTAAAAAATTTTAAAATATTTCACCTTGGGCAGAAATTTGTCTGCAAACTTATCTAAATTTGTTCCTATCAGCGTTATTCCAACCATCATCCGCTTGACTGCTTTAAATGGTTAATATACGTATATATATACGTACATACATATATAGCCTAGGTTTTTGTTTTGAGCCACAAACTGCGAAATTATGCAATTTTTTCTGAAATACGAAAAAAATTTGGGTTGTTGCGCCACAGTATTCAAAAATTTTTGAGGCAAGATAAGCTGGGAAACATTTTATCTTGAGACAAAATCTTTAAAAATCGCCTACTTGCCTAACTACTAACGGTGCAATTGATCGATCTATAACTTTTACTATGTGCAGAGGAAGTATTTGCCATCATTACAGATGGTTGCAAAACTTTTCTTGCCCAACCCAGTCAAAAGTTACTTCCAAACTTTTGGTGAAATTTTTGGATGGTTGGACCAAAAGTAGGAATCATTTTTAAAATGTCAAAAAAATGAGCAGGAGTGAACGAATGACTAGATCTTTGCACACGTTGGTAGAGTTGCACTTTCTGCTGGTAAATTTTGGAGCTTATGGCTCCAAGTCCAACCTATGACCCAGGGTATTTTTTAGGGATTTTTTCCGGGGGGGGGGCGCCCCGGGCCCGGGGGGGGAAGAAATTTTGGGGGGGGGGGGGGGGGTTTTTTTACAAACTCAGCCAAATAATGGTATTTTTTGGCGTATTTTGCATGGTGAAACGCTAAAAGTTCTCAAAAATGCCAGGATTTAAGGTATAAATAGCCATTTTTACGAAAAAATCTCCGGCGAAGCCGGAAAATTTTTGAAAATTTGACCATTTTTGGAAAAAATGTAGACCTCATTAAGGGGGCAGACCAAAATCCCGGGGGGGGGGGGCGATTTCGGGGGGGGGGGGAGAAAGATTTGGGGGGAGGGGTAAGAAAAATTTTCTAGGGGGGGCACCAGTAGCGGCGCCAGGAATTTTTGAAGGGAGGGGCCCGACCCAAACATCCGGCGACCTTTTTTTGGGAAATCCAAAATTGTTGCTAAATTTTAGCAAATTTTACCTTCATTTCCCAAAAAATTCTCAAATTGTAGCAAAAATTTTTCGATTTATAGCAGAAATTTGCCGATTTTTAGCAAAAATTTGCCGATTTTTTAAAAAAATTTTGTAAAAACACTCAAATTATGCATATAAACAGCTGAAAAATTTTTCAAGGGGGGACCCGATACCCCAAAGGGAGGGGTCCAAATCGCAAAGGGGGGGGGGGGCCGGGGCCCCCGGGCCCCCCCTCCAGGCGCCGCCACGGGGGGGGCGGGTCGGCGAAAAATTTCGAAAAAAGTCGGTTTTTCGTTAAAAAAATGAAAAATTTTTTCAATTTACAGTTATTTTTAACGACTTTTAGCTTAATTAAGCGAATTCTACCAATTTTCCGCTAATTTTTGGAATTTTTTGGAAAAATTGGGAATTTTTAGCTAAAAATTTTCAAAAATTTAGGTAGGGGTTTGAAAATTTTTAGGGAGAGAGGTCAGAAAAATCGATTTGGGGGGAGGGGTAGGAAGGAAAAAATTTTTTAGGGGGGGGGGGTTGGCGACCCCTCCATTTGGGTGGAGGGGGTCCCGCCCCGCCCCCCCCCCCCTAACACACCTATGTTGGGGGGAGCTTTGAGTTTGGACCCCCCCCCCCGGACATAGGTGTGTTAGGGGGGGGGTGGGGGGAGACCCCTCCCCCCAAATGGAGGGGTCGCCAACCCCCCCCCCTAAAAATTTTTCATACCCCTCCCCCCAAATCGATTTTGTCAGACCCCTCCCCATAAAAATTTTCAAACCCTTACCTAAATTTTTGAAAATTTTTAGCTAAAAATTCCAAATTTTTCCAAAAAATTCCAAAAATTAGCGAAAATTTGCTAGAATTCGCTTAATTAAGCTAAAAATCGTTAAAAATAGCTGTAAATTGAGAAAATTTTTCTATTTTTGAACGAAAAACCGACTTTTTTCGAAATTTTTCGCCGACCCCCCCCAGAAAATTTTTCTTACCCCTCCCCCCAAATCGACTTTTCGCGACCCCCCCCTCAACCTTTTTTCGCCAAACACCCTCCCTACTTTTTTCTGAACCCCCACCCCCACTTTTTTCGCCAGCCACACCTATGCCCCCGGACTCCCCGCGTTAACCTATGTTCGCAACTGTTTATCGATTAGTAAACTTTCACAGACGAAATTCAGCAGTAACTGGCAGAATAGTATAAATGACATTGAGAATAGCAGACGACTAATACTGACTACAAACTTGTGAATAAAGATTATATAGTTAATTCGCATCTGATCCTGGTCCAATTTTAGTTTTGATTTTGGTTTTGTGAAAGCCTGGTGTTGCGAATGACCTGAACATCATTTACAACAACAGTTGAAACACTGCAGTGGTTAAGACTTTAGGCTAGAACCGCAATAGCCCAAGTTCGATTCACAGTTGGATAAGAGTCTTAATTCTATAAAGAAGGTTTTGTCTATGAAAAAAGGTATCCAGACATCCACACCTTTAGTTGAGCTATTTATAAGTAGGATATGGATTGAAAAGACATTTCAAAATCTTTAGCCACCAAATATTTAAGACGTTTCAAAAGAAAAAGTGTATATTTTATTTGAAAACATTTGCAATGGGTTCTCCCAATTTTCAACTGAAGGATAAATAGGAATTCGACATTGCTCGCTTAGGAGCTGCGCGTTATGAAAGCATATTTCCTGTAAATGTATTAGATTTGGCACGATATTGCCGAATTTTCAGTTTCATAGCTTATTTTGATGCTGAGACTAGAATGGCACAATCGCTCCCGTACAGCTGTTATTAGCTGTTTCCAATAGTCTTCGGTCATTCGATTTAAATTTTTCATGTTTCGAAAAAGAGATTCTGGAGAAATCATACCACGATATCGTAAGCGTTGCATATATGTGTAATGAAGTGGCTAAGATTTGGCTCCAATTGCTTTTCAGTAGGACTTTGTTCCGTTATGGTCTAACAGGACGCTGACTCTGGGTGACAACCACTTCGAGTACACGGAAGGTCGGCACGTTTATCTGGAAGATAAACTTAGGCACTGGATCCTCGTAAGGTGATGTGTCCAAAATCGGGGATTCCCTGCGGCTAACCTGGATAGGGGTCTTAGTCTTGAGTTCGTTTGGTAGGGGTGTGGCTCTTGATTTCTTTAGCAAGCGGGGTCGACACTTGCTTTCCAGAGGGTAAGTAGGTTCAGTAACAATGAACGCTGCTGGATAGATTTTGATTGACAAATCAAGATAAAAATTGATGATTGATGTCTCCGTAGGGCCCAAGGGGTCAGATTATAATCACTTACTTGCTCAGGGGTCAAATCCGGCTCCAAAGTCTTGATCAGGATTGATGCCTTAGTTCACAAGACTGACTATAAGGCACTGCAGTTTATTGATACAAATAATGAGACTGGTCATAATAAGAACAATAGCGAGTACAATGAGTATAGTTGCTAGTAACGCTGTAGACAGTGCAAATGGTAATGTACAATACAAATAGATAATTATCAGCAAACAATATAATAGTTTGCCAGAGTTGCCAGTACTCAATTTTACCCAAAATAATTGTTGTTGATAGGGACAAGGTTTTGACTCTTTAACTCAGCTCAACTAGTTCTTTCTTTCTTCCTCTTGTCGTAATCTACCACTTAACTCTACTGCGCGGTCCCTATATGCTTGTGCTCGTGCTTTAAATTAAAACTCTTTGTCCGTCTTCCTTACCAAGGACAATATAAGATCTACAAAACAAGTTAAGTTAACTAAATTAAGGATGTTAGTAAGTACAAGTTCCGGTCTGTGGGTGAGCCCGAAATGCCAGTAACAATAGCACTTTCGGATGCTGTTCGGTCACCTTGGGGGAAAATACAAGGGTCGGTCCGGTTGGCAGTTTCCTGGTAACAGTTATGGTGTTAGTACAGGTTTTGCTTTAATTTAATCTCTTCTTTAATGCTTCTACCTCGGAGTGAATTCTTAAAACAGATCAAGGGAAACGTCCATTCCCAACAGGGTAAGAAGCGCGGTAAGCCACATTTTAAGATTAAGAATACAAAGTTAGGATTTTTCAAAATACAACAGGGTTCAGGTATTCAGGCTTTAGGTCCCACAATTGATTCGGTGCAACTCCCAATCTGTCTCTGCCTCAAAAGTCTACGTCAAGCTCTGTCACAATTAGAGCACCTACTCTGAATTCCAAAACAGCATCTGAGTTCCACCAATAATCTGATTCCAACTTGATTGACACTGGCTCTTCGGCCTTCCAATAAGCACAATACTGATCTGACGATACGACTCTCAATTGACTATTCAGAGTCAGGATTCGGCTAATTCAGGCAGGAGATCTGTTCTCGTCCGCACCTGAATCAAATGGACTCTTACTATTTTATTGATAAATACAATTATACATACAGAAAAAGTACGAAACTATGGGTATAAATGAATGCATATTATGGTCATTACAATTAACGAGGCAAAAAATTTCACTTTATTATAGCTTAATTCTAAATTCTCAACTCAAGTCTCGATTTTGGCAAAAATCTTTTTGTTTCTCTCATTTCTTGCAAAACTCCTTAATTTTACTCTATTTCGCTAAGGATCTTTCTAACGTATATATAGCTACTGTAGACCTGGCGGCAAATTGGACCTAAATTGGAGCCGGCGGCAAATCTTCTGATCCAGGAGGCCCACGGGGCAATCTGGCGGTCGAGGGAAAAATACAAGAAGAAAGGGATCTACGTCAATCCGAAGGAACTCTTGCTCAAGTCCCTAAAAACTTTGCGAGAAAATGCAAAACGAACCCTGGACCCCCGGATTGTCCGAACCAGACTGATGGGCGTGTATGGAATCTTCACTGATGACTTCAGAATTAAATCCATAGAATAATGTGCTTTGTGAACTACATTTGTGACTTCTTATGGTATTTGTACACTGTATGCGATTTTGTAACGGGAGGGTTGTTGTATGGGTAGGTCATGTTAGGTAGATGAGAAACCACTGAGAAAATAGTTCCCTAGACCAAAAATAATGGCAAAATTGCCATTTTAAGAAATGTTCATTTTTAACTGTAAGTGGCAATTAGATTGCCAAATACAATCAAAAATGATGCCCTTGATGGCGGTAGTGGAGAGAGAAGAAATTTCTTCTCAATCCTCCGTCAAAAAGGACTTTGAAATTAAAAATTTTTGTCTAGGCTTATAAGCAACTTTTGCAACATCAGCTGCTTGATGTGCATTTTGACAATTTTAAGTTCCCAAAGATTCTTAGGGCCTAGGATGTTCTAATTAAGGGGGCGAAGAGCCTTGCGAATTGCCACAAGAATGAAATCTTAAGATCACCAAAATTCACTAGGAATCGTGAGATTTCAGGTCCTGGGCTTGCCCACTTCTTGACAGAAGCAGACCCTTAGCAGCTAAGAGCGCAAATGAGAATATAACCCCAGCTTGTGTTGTAGGCTAGATTGACCCTATACGTTTGATGCTGCAGGTCTGAATCAAATGGGTTAAAGCCCATTAGTACAAGTTATAGGTGCGGGATTCGAACCCAGCAACCATTACTCACATTTTTGGCTTTCTGAACATGAATTAGACTTATAAACTTGAGTTGGTTGTGAAAACTTGAAAGTTTGGCGAGAATGTTGTAGTTTTGAGCAGGTTTGACATCACTGTATTGGAAATTAATTTTGGGACGAAATATCACTTTTCGGACAATTTCTTGCACATTTGCGCAAGAAATTGTAATTACAACATGATTCGCCTTGCACATCTTGCTTCCGTGCAATCCAAACTGGAAACGTGAGATCGAGGCTATTTTGAGCCCTTTCGAAACAAGCAGGTATTTATTTGTCTTGAAACGCGTACTGTTACTTTGTTAAGGCGTAATTGAGTCTAGGACCTTTCGTTTTCCAGGTCTGAGCGAGGAAGATGACAACTTCCTGCTTGTGACAATTATTAACTAATTAGAAAAGAGTTAACACATAGATTTGATAAAGTGCAATAGTCACATTTAGGACCTCCAATTTCCCGGGTCCTAAACGAGGAAGGTAACAACTTCCTGCTTCAACAGACATCTAACTTCAGAAACTGGCTAAATTCGTGAACCTTGGTAATTTTGTACTTATTGGAAGATGGTTTTAACAAACTATCCATAATATTTACGTAACTAATAGTTATTTCCCTTATTTCAGGTGCACTGTTGATTAGTACTAAATGTTAACTAAAGTTATTGATTTACCGATGCTTATTATTGTCATTTGTGAAGGGTTGTTATAAACCAGATCTGCAACGACTATTGGCTGAGCAGGGTTAAGTTTTTACCCTTGCTATTTGTTGTAAGATAGAGTTTCGCTAAACTTGTCCTTGAACACAGGCACTGACATGAAATGGTGCCAAACAGTCATTGCGGTCATAATTATGAACGAAATTCGGGTTGAATATGACTGCGTCAACTGAAAATGGCAACAACAATGTGTACCAGTCTCGAACTAAAAGAGGTGATAACTGCCATCATTACGAGCGAAATATAAGTGGAATATAGCTAATTTGACTAAAAATAGTAATACCGATGTGTATTGATTTCAAACTAAAAGCAATGATACTGAAAACTTTGAAACTACCTCTATTAGTGGTCTTACGTACTGTTCTCATACATTTTATACGGAAATTGCAAAAACAACAGTTTTTAAACAGACAATGCATTAATGTTGGCGTAAAATTCAACCACTGGAGAGATTTCCTTCATGCGATTCGTCCGCACTCTTAACAAAGAGTGGCCTACGCGGACGAGTCGAGGATATCTCTTTTCCGACGGATAAGGACCTAATGCGGGGCCCCCGTGACCCATAGATCCCTCGGTCAGAACCTCATTTGTATATTTTACTATTTTGGACTTAAACCTAAGTTACCTACATAATCATGCATTCACGGGCTTCCAGACATGCACACAAGACTTATCCACTAGAACTACTTTACCTACTATTATTTTCCTGCGTACTATGTGAACCTTGGTATAATTCCGGTGTTTCACACATGCCACGTGCACAGTTAGTTATCACGCATTGACACTGTCACATTCCTAATTATTGTTATCAATCGCACCACATAAACTTGCAGCCATCACCTATACATTACTACATCGCAGATAACCGAATACTTAGTTACGTAATCCTATTTCTAAACAAAGTTCATACGGCATTTAAACAATTATTGGGATAGCTACGTAATGACCATTTATACTGCACATATACAACATTTATACAATTTAAACTGCTAATTAAGGAACAGTTATGCTACACTTATACCGCATTCGTGCACTCAAATTGCCACTTAAAAAACAGTTATACTGCATTTATACCACATTCAGACTAGAATACACTCATACTAACCTCACATACATTTATTCACATGAGTCATAAGTATACGTATTTTCCTGCCTATTACCTGAGCATCATTCATTCCTGGCAGAGCTCACAACCCTCATCAAACAGAAGGAGTTTACGTGACTTGTTTCATACAGTACAATCACAGAAACTATCACACACACATTTATACGCGCAAACACACACTCAAACATACAATTTCTTAGCTAATTACTACCTAACTAATTCTATCTACAAGCATGATTACAAAACAACTCAGACAAAACCCTGTTCTAAATGCACTTACTATTCGACTTCCTAGCTATTATTTTCGACATAACTTGATAATATGAACTGCTACTTTAAAGGAAAATTGGTTGAAATTTTTGGTGCGAGTTTTAGGGTCCTAAAACTCGACTTCTCGACTTATAGCGCAGAACTTTGGGAACTTTGTAGAACTTTGCGGAAAATTTTAGAGTTTAGAAAGCCACGTGAGCAATGATTGTTAAGCAATCATTATTAAACGAAACTACTAACAACAGCTAGTTTAATTACTGGGGAAGCCGGTCATTCCCCGCGAAACGCTTGACTATTAATTATTTAAAACGACAGATTATGAGACAAGAGATTATTTTAGGAATCCATTTTAAAACTCGTTTCACACTTTTGGTAACCTATTAATTTTTAATACCGACCTACAGCAAACAATTACAAATCACAGACAATCATTTTTGAGGCTTAACAAAAACAAAACAACAAGGCCGGCAACTAGGCCGGCAACTCCTAGTTGCCGGCTGTGGGGTAATTATTCATATTACTAGCTTAATATTCTAGGGTCGTAGCAAAGGGACCCTCTAACTCAAACTTAGGGGGTGGGTCCCCTACTTATTAATCCCGAAATCTACTTTGAAACCCCAAATTGCTGGCCAAATGGGCCTTGCAAAAGGAGTAAGAATTGCTGGTCGTGGCTTGACTGAAAAGTACAAATGAAAATAGTAAGAATAAATGAAGTAAGGAAGGGCGGAGGTCAGCAAACCTCGATAGTAAGAGGGTGTCGGGTATAAAACCAGAAAAACAAAAGTAGGGACAATTCTCAAGACCTCCATCGAACAGGAGGGGTTTACATGAGCTGCCCCATTATTAAAATAATAAAATAATAAGAATAAGGATTTTAAATTAAAAGAACTGAAAAATGGCTCAAAGGCCCACGCATGCTAGAGAAATTAAAGTCTGGCATCGGGCCCAAGGTTAAAACGTTGGGACTCAAGGCCCAAAAATACGCATAAACATTGGCCTCTTGGCCTCATAAAAGATAGAAAAAGATTGGCCCGAAGACCTTGAAAAGTCTCATAATAAAAATGGCCAAAAAGGCCTCAAAATACACATAAAATTGGCCAAAACGGCCGTTGAATTCCTAGGCTTTTATTCTCACTTCATGGCCAAGCATAATAAACCTATATGGCCCTACTTGTTAATTTAATTAACTATTAACGCGGTTAATTTCTCAATTTCTTTTCTGGCCCGAAGGCCAGAAAAGTTCATATTTTAAACCTAACCTGGGAAAGTGCGCTGAATTCTCCATGCAATGACAATTGCACTGGAGAACGCACTAGAAGGGAGGGGGAAAGCAACCGCTCTCGGCTGCACTCAAGCGAACGCTGAAAGAAACAGAAAATTTCGGGGTCGAGTTGACAGTTTTGCTGACAGCTCGATGACAGGTCATTAGTGAGTTTGGGGGGGCGGATTTTCCTTTGATTTTAAGGCAAAGCTTCTAGAAGGTTCTGGAACTTTCTAGAAGCTTGCCACCTTTTTCACATGGGGCGCAGCGGCGAGGTGAGCCAGCTGGCCGCCGTGTGTCAATATTAATGAGATTTTAGAATTATTGCCCTCCAACTGACCCTTTTTTGATATATTTTGGGTCCTGAATCCTAGCAGAATTTTGCAAAACTTTCTTTAACACATAAACGCAACCAAACGGACAATTTTACGAAATTTTAGAACTTTGACTGATTGTTACACGAATTGCATAATTTTCCTGGGATTATAAATTACATAATTTCCTAATATATACCAACGTACGTGGTCCTAGCTACTTATTATTGTGATGTTATTATTAATAAAGGGCAACGGCCCCCTTCTTGTCATGGCTTGGGCTGAAAACAACGTAAATTTCCTTTTCCTCCTTGCTGGCTTTGTCTTCGGCCAAAGCTCAAGGAGAAGACAACTGTTGGGTCCTAGAAGAAAGGATTATGTCCCACTTTGCAACAGAAATCTGTCACTAATGAGGGGTCCCACTTTGCACCCAAGTAGTCCCACTTTGCACTCAGAACAAAGGCAATAGTTTTCCCACTTTGCACCTGGACTACTGTAGCTTGGAGCTTGAATACTGACAAACTATAGTGTGTATTGGTCTTACTCAAGAAATGATAAAATTGAGTTACTGAAGACAGTTACAAAAGTTACAGAATCTCGAGTACAAACCACTCAATATACGCATATATGATTGTATACAATTATACAAATTTGAAACTTGACCTTTGACCTTACTCTAAAGAATTCAAATTACAAATTTTCTTCACATTGCCTATGTAATGTTGATATGGAGGTCGGTCCTAAACGTTTTGGAAAATCAACTAGGGGCGCGTGCATTGTTATTTACGACAGCAGGCTACATCCAGGTTTTGTTTACGAATTCGTGAAAATTCGCAACGGCCCCCAAAACACAACTTTTTGGAGCTGTCGTAATTGCAAGGCAATCAAAAACCGACAGCTCAACGTAGTCAATAGTGTTCCTTGCATTCAAACTGACGGAACACGCTGTTTGATCGATCCTGATCATCCAAGGAGTGATCATTTCTGTGAGCCTATTCCAGCCGCCTTATCCCACAGTGCTCAAGTTACCGAAGAAGCTAAGCACGAAGCGAATGGGATTCTGGATCCGGAATCCAGAATTCTGGAACGAATTCTGGAAAGAGACCAAAGTCAGCCTACGAATCCGCGATAGGAAATGTAAGTCACCTACTGTATAATTTATAATTATATTTTGTGATCTCGGATTTTGTTGTTGCGGATTTTTACGTTTTGGGAGGGTCCCTAGCAAATAACATGGTGTTAGTAACAGAAACAAAATTTTTTTATTATATTTATACTTGATTTATTTTTGAATGAATTTGTATTAAGAATTTTGCAAAATTAGATGTTTGGAACGCAAACCAAGGGGAAGTTATACTTTTGTCTCTTATTTCGCTGAAAAGTTCTATAAATGGGTTTTCTGTGTCGGGAACAGGAACTGGTGTTCTATTCAGCTTATCCTAAGGTGGCGGCATCCTTTTGTGCAGTGCTTTTGTGGTGATTTTTTTGAAACGCTGTAACTTTCGCAAATTTGGGAGTTGGACAGAGCTTTATACGATTTGGCAGTAATTTTGAAAAAACCGACTTCCTCACATAGCTCAAAGGTTGGAAAAGCAAAAATGTAGTTTTTGTACCGTCCTTCCATCCATAACGAGCAATCTGATCTCCTATCTCCAATTTCATAAACTTGAAGTTTATGCGTTTTTCGCTTGTTTAAGGTTCCAAAAAAGTTGGCGAACGAATATGAGCTTCGAGATGCTGTTCAACAACAACTTCCTGCCTTTTCCTCCGTCAAGTCCGCACTGTACCGTTCCTATAATCACAAATATCCTCCTATTTCATCGATTGACGAAATCCCAGATGAACTTAAACTTACAATGGCTGGACGTTGTTCTGTCAATCCTGAAGATCCGAAGTTCGGGGAACAGTTGATCCGTTTTCAACAATCCGATCCTCCGTTCCTTATCTTCACTTGTGATACTGACTTGCGAATTCTACTTCAAAGTCAGTGTTGGATTGCAGACGGAACATTCCAGTATCGCCCTACCGATATTCCTTTCGCCCAACTGTATGCCATCTTGGGATTCTACTGATCTGAGGCGATACCCCTCGTCTATGCCCTCATGCCCAACAGACTTGAGCTATCCTACCGTCATCTTTTCGATTTTGTTAGAAATCAATTGATTCAACAGTTTGGAAATGACTGCCTTGCTGGAACCCGAACCATTATATTTGACTACGAAAAACCGGCAATTAAAGCAGCCGAGTACAGTTTCCCAAATGCGAAGATCCGTGGCTGTTTGTTTCATTTTTCGCAAGCTATCCTCCGAAATGTTCAAGCTAAGGGCTTGGCCCCAGCCTACTAGCAAAGCGAATCTCATGGGTTCGATGCTCCACAGTTCACTGAAGTTCGGAACTGGATTCGCAAGCTTTTCGGACTCTCCCTGCTACCTCCACATTTGGTGTATGCAGCCTGGACTAGATTTCTTTCCACACCCCCTCATACCAACAATTATGTTGTCGATCAGAATTTAGCATCATTTGCCCAATATTTTGAAAAAGAATGGCTTCAAAACAATCAAAAGATTGGCCTCTGGAATCATTGGGATAACTATGGTCCTCGAACCACAAATCGTGCTGAAGGACACAATAACAGTTTGAATTCGAAGTTTCAGCACGTCCACCAGTCCACCAGTAGACTTGCTGTATTCCTTGTTACCTTTCAGGAATTTCACAACGCAAACCAAGTCCGAATTGGCCAGTTGGAGAACCATTTCGATCCAAAGAGGCGTGGTAGTAAATGGGTTGAAAATGACCAACGCATTGCTGAAACGAAGGTTATTTTCACTGCCAGAATTAATGTCCTTAATTGTAATCAGGACAATTACCACGTGCTCATGGATGAAGAAATTTTGATGTATCTTCGCCAAATTCAACATTTTTTAGGCTAGGCTTCTGTTGTTGTTCTTGTTGCTGCTGCTAGGTTGTTGTTGAAGTTCGAAGTTGTTGTGTTGCTGTTGTTTTTGTTGTTGTTTACACGTCATGCGTTGTTGTTATTGTTGTTTTTGTTGTTCTTAATAACTCATGGTTTAAAAACTGAATCTTAATCTTTCCAAAAAGGGAATACTGTAAGAATAAGAGAAATAGCACTTAGTGACTTAGTACTATAGGTTCTCTTCTTAGACGTATCCAGGCGCAAAGTGGGAAAATTGAGTGCAAAGTGGGAAAGGTAATTAAAAGAGCAAACATGAAAAATACTAGTCTGTTGCAAAGTGGGACTCTACCGAAGAAAGAGGCCCAACAGGAGGAAGAAAAGAAACAAGGGGAAAGAAAAGGTTTGACTTAAGTCAAACCAAAAACAAAACCTTTTTAGAACACTCCTTTTTGGAGTGTTAAGATTACACAACAAAAATGTAATATTAATAAAAACATTTTTAATCATAACTTTCTTAATTTTTGGAGTTAAAACGTCAGGTTTGGATTTTTGAAATCAGCATCGAATTCTCTTTTATATATCATCATAATCATAACCATCATAACCATCATAACCAAAATCATCAAACTTAATTAATTAATACCCAATTAATAATAATTATCACTAATTAACCCTATCTAAATACGTATTTAGCTATTTAACGCCTAGAATGGAACCATCTTCCAATATTTGTCAGTTTTAGTGTAAATTTCCACTTTATAGGTAACTTTACGACCAATTTTCAGCTCGGTAGGCGTGTAATTGCCTATTACAAGGCAATGACTTCCTGCTAATTCATGCTTGGTCAATGGAAAACGTACAAAGTGGTGAAAAAGGGGCCATTCTTGGCTCAAGTTATGAGTGACAACTCATTAATACGCGTAAGATTAGTCAAATTGTTGATGTTTTCCTTCGTGGGGAGTAATAGCTCACTGATTTTCTTCAAAATTCCTTAAGTTTTATCAAGACACTGCTGTTTAAGGTCGAGCGAAGTGACAACTCCGGTTATTAGGGAATAGGTGACCGAATTAACTCTTCGTTTACAACTTCTAGATTAGTATTGTTAGTAATTTAAACGATATTTAAACTTAATTACACTTGAAATCATCAATGCGACTGAATTTCCTAACCTAATTGAGTGCAAACCTTGATCCCTATTTAAGAATTTCCCTTGATGTTGAGTACTAGGCAACTCTGGCTTGACAAACATAAAACACTTTATACAATTAATGCTTGGACATGGTTAAATAACTGCATTCCATATTGATGATCGTTGGTCTTCTTCACAAATCCGTGGCATAGCGGTCCTTCCTCGCTGATTTACTAATTGTGATCATTTTTCAACCATTTCAAACAGGTTTCAACCTCAAGTTTTACCAATTCCATTACATATGGCAAGCAATGCTGAAGGGTAATTAGAACTGTCACACTTGTCACCAATATTTCCTAGTACAACTGTGCAAAATAAGGATCGAACTGTGAATTTTTGCAAAGACAGTCGAATGAACTTAATGAACAGTTGCTTAATGAACTCAGTAATGATTCCACCACATTTGCTTAATGAAGTGCATTGAATTTCATCCTGAATCAAACAAAGGCACACAAAAAATTTTGATTTCCCGACAGTTCAATCACAAAGGAGCATCCTCTACATCAATACTAGCAGTGTGCATGGCTGCGCTATATTATACATTATAGGGTAAGTAAGAAGTCAAGCTTCCATTTCTGCTTTGCTAGAAATAAATAATTCCTTCCTCTGATTAATGTAGACCATGCTCCCCATTTTCGGGGAAGATCGTCAAAGCATATGCCACCCCGATAGTGATAACAGCTAATCTGACTGACAAAACCCCTTCCTGCTTGGAGGCACGGAAGAAAAGGTGTCGTTCTTCCACTTTGGGAGATGAAGATGAACCGGCGACCGAAAACGTTTGTGTCCCTCTTTGTATCATTTATTTCAGTATGAAATATAGAGTTGTTAACTTCAAACTTTAATTTCAAAATAAAATTAGTGTCGTTTGTGTCATTTGACTGTTTAGATTACGGTAAATGCTTTGAACCGCACACAGGCTATCATTAAGGGTTTAGACATAGCAGCTTTAACAATGTGGCTCAAATGCAGCAATAATTCTGTCATGGAAGCTTTCTACGATAAGCTGAATGTGTTCATACCGTATTTCCTGTATTTGGTGTCTGGTTTGGTGGCGGTCATTGGAAGTGGCATTGTGGTATTTCTTATTGCTAAGAGCAGGTCCATGCACTCTAAAGCCTATATTCTATTGGCTGCCCTTGCGGGTATGACTTTTACTCATTTGTGTTGATGCAAGTATTTGTCATTTCATTGATGTAGGACTTGGACTTACTCTTCGATTTTTTGATTCATCGAAGTTCTTCAATTTGAACCACTTCTGTTTTGAAATCCTGAATTGTTTTGGCGATTAAGGATTCATCAAGGTGACATATGCCCTGGAAAACCTTTTTTAATTTTAATTCTAATTTATTGCCAGCCAACAAAATTCAGAATGTAACAAGCAAAACAACTCACCAATATTTAGTATCAACAACATCAAACTACATCAATAACAAGTACAAATTTATGTTTCATCACATCACGTTATTGACCGACAATGGTCGAGTTGGGCCTATTACAGACTGCAGATACTCGATCACCACCTTTGTCCTTGTTCTCTTTGTAACTTTTTACTTCTTACATTTGTTCTTTGTTTTAATTATTAATGTCATTCATTATACAAGTCCTATGTTTCTTCTGATACTTCTGTACAGGGTTGTCGGTTGTGTCTATAGATTCCTGCGTTTTTCAGACTTAACCAATTTGACAGAATCTGTCTCGTTCTTCCAATGGTAGAAGTTGGATTGTAATTTGTAGTAATTTATCCATTCTACTCAGCCCAACATTTTTGAGAACAATCTTAACTCCTTTTAGGCTGTTTAAAAATGGAGACGGGCTCTTCAGTTATTACTTCCATTACGGAAAGTTTTGCTGGCCAGCATTTCCAATTTTGACATAGAATTAGGACTTTTCTTTTTTGCGTACGCACATAAAACGTTCCAAAATCTTCAACGGTTATCAATAGAATGGATTCCAAAAAATTCCAAAACGATATTCCAAAAATATTGTCCCAATGCAAGCTGGGGAGGGGATAGTATCTTGAAAAGTCAAATTAATGATTAATATATAACAGAAACGTTATCAAAGCCTCGAAAGTTTGGACTAAAATTAAAATTTCACATTTTACATAATATCGACACTCTTAAAATTACGAAAACGCAGAACTGTGGCGGTGCAAGAAGGAGGAGTTTGTATCATGCATTTTCTGCAATCACTACAAGACAGGACTCAATAAAACTTCTGTTTCTTAGAGTTAGGCCCAATAAGTCAAATTAGAAATGCCAAAGTGCTAAACCGACTAGAGATGGTCGAAAATGGGGGCAATCGAATATCTGTAGGCTGTAGGGAATGAACGCCGAAAGTTTTCGGCTTTGCCAAAATTCGCCTCGTAAAGCACAACAATGGTTGTTGTGTGCGAGCCACTGAGCTTTCAGTAGAGATTCATGGGATTTATGGGATTCACGGGTTCCTGATTTCCCTGTAAATGCTTTTGCGAGATCAAAATCAAGTTCAAATTTCTTTTGCAGAAATCGATTACAACTGCAGCGTCGAATTCGAAATTGCTGTTGTGAAGTTGAAGTTTGCTCAGTTGTCAGAGTTCTTGCTTCGGAATGACAAGATCGTCTAATAATTGGCAGATTCTGACTAGTTCTAGTTTTGTTAAACTGCAGTATTTTGCAACTAGTATCCTTATGTAATCAAACTGCGTATCTAGAACCCATATAGATAGCAACGACTGGCCCAGTAATCAATTAAATAAATCAACAATGCTAAACGTCAATACGCTAAACTAAAGAAATGAGCGAAAATTAATTCAAACGCCGTTATGGTGTCAATTTCCTTTCCAAAAGTATTTCCTTTCATTTCAGGAGGAGACTTGTTGAATGGTGCTGGATTTGTCCTCGCTGCAATGAGAAGAGGATACCTGCTGCTTAATTCATTGGAATGCAACGTAGAAGGCCCTTTCTATTGTTTTACCACAGCAAACACCTTAGTATATACATTTGGTTCTGTTTGTTCAATTGCAGTTACAGCAGTCATTAGTGGCGACCGGCTACTAGCAGCGAGATCAATTGACAAAATTATCGCAGTCAATAATGATAAGCTGACATATTTGGCCATTTTTGCTGCATACGTTTATTCTGCGGTTGTAGTTATCCTTGGTATTGTAAGTGCGTACAACATGAGTTACGTTCCGATTAGCATCATTTGCTTAACTGCATTAGCTGTGCCTCGGTGGTACAACATTTTTGTTGGACTAGCGCAGGTAGTGCCCGGTATGGTTAGCATCATGTGTTATATAGCTGCTTGGCAGCATTTAAGAAGCAAGTTAAAACACGGCAGCTCAGGAGGGGAAGGACAAGGTCCTAATTCAGTGAAAAGGGAAATCAGCATAATGAAGCGTCTCTCATTAATAGTCATTGCCACTTTTCTTTCGTCAACTGTGCCGAATACTATTCTTTTGTCGTTGGCTGCGTTCAATTTAAAAGCAGCCAGCTGGTTTAGCCTATTACTTCCTTATGTATACGTTATGATTTGCGTTAATTCTGGAATCAATATTTTTGTTTATGCCTATAAATATAGCACATTCCGAAATGAACTATTTAATCTTTTCAGGAGAAAGGAGAATAATATCGCTCCGTCTGAAACAGTTTTTGCTGGTTAAAGTGGTATTTCAAAACGGTAAATATTATTTGAAAATGATTATAATCAAGTTGAAGATTGCTGCAACTTTATGTCACTGTTCTATAACCTGCTTCACCTAGTGCTTCACTATCCCTCATCACTGCATAATTAAACAAGGCATCTATAATTAAA
>JASAND010008059.1:0-16810 GCA_030248195.1 Trissonchulus latispiculum | reverse complement strand
CCTACGAATTTATGTATTCATGCATATTGGCACATTTTGTTACTGCGTCTAAAAGAAAAGTAGAAATTCTTTAAAACAGAAATGCTTCTAAAATCAAATTTATTAGCGAAATTACCAAAATTTGATTTAACTTGAATTGGCTTGATGGCTGGCCCAAAAGCAGGAACTTCAGTGAAGTAATATACATTTTTGCCTGTAGTCTTTTCCTTGCATTGCTATTATTGAAATTCCCTAGTGAGATTTGTTGTGCAAAAGATAGTATGACACTTGCAACTAGAATATAGGCAAATGTAACTCATTGCGCAAACAGGAGATGGCTGTACAAAAATAATGCAATTCCAGTATGTCAGCATTTTTTGATGTCATCAGCATCAAAACTTTGATTGCTTTATTTTAAGACGAAATTGACAGTTATTCCAGTTCGTATCGGAAATTCAATTATGAATTAAAATCAGAGATTAATCTAACAGTCACAACTTTGCAATTATGATATAGCTATTTTAACTTTCTGGACTAATCTGTGAACGAGCTAACTGTTTTCAGTATAATTCTGAATGTGTGATAACTGCAGTACATAATTACGTTACCAAATTAACTGTATATGCTTTAGAACACGGAGCATCGGCGGTCCGAAGGACCGCATGTTTGATTTAATATGCGCTCGGATTGCAAAAATTGCTGCTTAGCAGAGTTCGATCATCGGCTGTGCCTTAAATAATGCAATTCCTCAGCAGCGTTTTTCTTTCGTGGCTAGATTAGGGCGAAGGCCAGAGAGAAACTCTAAATTTAAACTTAATATTCAACAAGATTTAGTTCAAATGGTCAACTTTTAGTTAAAAAATTTTCCGTTTTTGTACTTATGCTCTGTGTCGAAGGTGCTCCTGGCTACCTAAGGATGCAAATTGTAGTAGTCAAATTGGACTCCCAGGCTTTAGGAAATGTGTAAATCAGTGCGTTAATTCGATCAAGTTTTGGTTTTAAATATTTTGGTAGCTTGAAGCTCTGAAGTTGAAGACGCGTTTGAAGTTATAAACTTTAGTGTATAGTGTTGATGTTAAAAGCAAAACTGTGTCGATTTATACACAGGTTTTTGTTACGCACATAGATCTTGCTACAAACTCTCAGTTTTGTTTAGTACAAACAATAGTCTTTGCAGTTATATTGAAGTAAGCGCAAATAGGTTTCCGAAATTGTTGATCAGAGATCAATGAAACTGAAACTCTAACTAAAAGATTACAAGCTTGAAGCTATATGGGATCGAAATGGAAACTATTTTAAAACGAAGCCTTTTCAAAATTGAAGCGGAATCCTAGAAAAAATGTATTCACAATTCAGCAAGTCTGGTTAATAAACACCTATCTTTGTGTTAATCTTTGTCAATGCACTGATTGCAGAATAGCTCTAAAATAGCTGTAACTACATAGCTCTAAATCAGATTCAAACTACGGATGCTGTCCTTGAATTCTTAATTGATTAGTAATGTTTCGATAAGAGAGTAGCAAGTCTATGGAAGTCAACGTTCTAATACAGTTTAAACCGACAGTCAATTGAATTTCAAAAAAAGTTTAATAATCGAATGTTAGCGGATACCATTTATAGAGGTTTCATACATTTTTAGTACTTCATACATTTTTTATGAAGTACAGTGGAGCTCAAAAAGGACCTTTATTCTGAGCTCCACTGTATACCGGGATAGCGGACCTAATGAAACTTTATCTGCTAATTTTGAATCAGTAATTGGTCTGCGAATCGTTTATAGATTTATTTAACTTTACAAATGGAAAGCACAAGCATTAGAAAGTACTTGTCATTTTAGAACCAAACTTCCCAGGCTGCCCAAATTTAAGGTTATATCACTTTTTTGCAATTTCCAATCATGATACGTTCACAGTATCAAAATATCATCTGTATTCCAGTGCCTTCCATGACGAACTTCACTTACGTCTGAGTGACACTTTTAAAGAGCATCTCCAAAGAGCATCCATGATCTGAAAGTTTACGTGCTCCTTTCACTTGGTCCAATGATTTAATGGTAGCACCCCAGCTGCAACTCGAAGGTTCAAGTTTTTGTTCCTGGCAAAGCCACAGATGGGCAGCTTTTAATTAGCTAAAAAACAACTAAAGTTAAACATTAATTCGACTTTCAGAATGAGGCCAGTGCAGTTTGATGAAATATCAGTTCAAAGTTATTGGATACCCACTACTAACATCTGCAAGTGACATATAACTAAGTGAATTAACTTGACAAAGCCAACTGCAATTTCTAGTCATAACTCTAAGTCTAAGCCACAAATTTACGTGCGTTTGGATGGGATACTTTCGACAGAATATATACAAGGGTTAAAACCGTTTAATAATTTGTAATTAATGGTTTTAACCCATTTGATTCAGGTTCGAGGATTCCTGGTACGGCCCACATCCGTGGCCGAGAATCAACTTTATTTATTTATTAATTAGTAATGTATTAGAAGCCGGAAATCTCAGAGCGACGAACATTTTGGTGGCTACAACTCTGCAGACTCTCGATTGAACCTATACTATCTCGGAAGGTACTATGTAGCAGTAAAGTGCTATAAGTTACAAGCATCTGAGCGGCAGTGGCCTTGACTTATCTTTGGCTGCCATCTGTATGTCAGTTGATCATCCCAAATATAATCTAAAGAAACCATCTTCACCTTACGACGGCACTTGCCGTGGCTTTGGCCTGAACTCTCAAATCCTATCTTTCTGGATTCAGGAATCCACCTTGATGTTAGTCTAAAATTTGAAATCCTGCCTGTCTAAATTGCATGAACTCGGTCTTCAGTTTGTTGTTCTATTTTGTATGGTTTGAAAGTTTTGTATTTCTAAAGGTCAAAGTCTGTTTTACAAGTAATACTTCCCATAGGAATTCAGATTGGGACAATTAATTGATCAAGCCTTCAGTTTCAAGTCAAACCAAAATAATTGACCTCTGTTTTGTATTAACCGATTGGTAGTGATCACTGAGTGAAGAGAGTAGAGTCTAGTGCCTTATCTTAGTATTAATTAATTGTGCTGTGTCTATATCTATCCATTTGAACTGTTTTGTCACTACTTTTATGGATCTGTTTTACCTTTTCATTCTGCGCTGTAATCATTATCCTTGTTGCTTCGTCCTTATCTATACACGTATGAGATCTGACTATCATTAAATACTGTTTGTGTGGTAAACTGAATCTATCGCTGATTTCCATATAAGTATATATAGGCTTGAAGGCGGTGACTGAGCGTATCCAACTCAGCCGAATCCTTACTTGCATATTCAGGACCCGAAGACCTATTTTGAGAATATTATCTGCTGACCCCTGAAATTAGGCTAACTGTCGAGGCACCGTTGTCGGAAAATCACCTCATCGGAGTCTCTGACCTAAGTACTTTGATAGTACGCCGTTAGCCTGTGTAACGAATTATTCAGTGCTCGTTTTAACTAAAGTTTGATAATTTCAAATTTGGAATCAAGACCCCGATTCCATCAATCTAAGTTTAAGCAATTTCGTTACACATAGTTAAGTTTCAAAGAGGAGCTGTACAGTTCAGATACTATGATAATCAATGAACATTGAAAGGCTCTGTGGAGTAAATCATATAATGATAAAAATCTATACAATAATTAAATAAAATCTAAAATTCCTATAGAAAAAGCTGTAGCAACGCTAACTTCACGATAGTAGCCGTTTTCCTAGTTTATTTTGCGTCCGCTCATCTAACCGAGGCGACTTTGAGCACAAGAACCCCGTTCTGACCGAAGTGGCGGATGAGATCTGCAGGAAAGCGATAATTTTATTTCCTGGAGATTCTTTTTTGCAGTTATATGGCGACATTGTATAGAGTTATGTCCTGCCCTGGTCAAATACGATTTGGCTATAGAGGTTAAATCTTAATATAAAGGTTAAATTTTTAATTTTAACTGTTGTTTTTGTTGGCTTGCAGAATGTGATCGACGCTTGGAAGGGGGAGGGGCTTGGACATAGTTTCCATTGGGGGGAGGTCCCCCACTCGGCGACCTCCCCCCATTCGAGGTTCCCCCCCATAAATTTCTACCTCCCCATCTATGTCCCTCCATTTTTGGTGAGCCGCCCCCATCGATGGGGGGACAAGTTTGAGCCCCCCCATATCGCCCCGCCCCATAAATTTTGGCCTAAAACTAAGCCAGCACGTCCCACCTCAAACCTCCCCCAAAAAGTTTTTCTATTTACTTGACAAAAATAGCATTTTCAGCCATTGCAAATGCCAGAAAACATCCAACCATGAAGTAATTTTAACATTAGTCTGGGGTTTTAAACTCGAAAACTTGATTGACAACATGTTTCTAACTCCAAAATAAGGTATATATGTCGTAGCAAGATAGTAAAATTGGCAAGATAGTTATCTTGCTAAGAGTTTGGCAAGATAGTTATCTTGCTAAAATTTTAGCAAGATAACTATCTTGCCACGAATTTTAGCAAGATTACTATCTTGCCAAAATTGTTGGTAAGATAGTAATCTTACTAGAATTTAGCAAGATAGTCATCTTACCAGTTTCAGTATGAAAGGTGTCTTCAATTTGGAAACAAAGGAAGTCATTAGTATACCCTATTCCTGAGTTTAATGCAAGGTGGGCTTTCACAAAAATTTAACACTAGCCATTGTGCTCTTATTGTTGCTGAAACTATATATATTTGTAATAAATGCATTATTTGCAGAATTTGCAGAATAGAATTTGCATTATTGCGAAGGTAACAAATATTTTAATACGTCAAGATTATGAAAATTTCTGACCTGAAATGAGACTAAAAGACTTACATTTTCCTAAAAAGACTGAAAAATTAAGTATGTGCATATTTAACTAATTTTGTGAAGTTGGTTTTGTCGGTAAAGTAGTTATCAACAAATATATATAGTTTCAGCAACAATAAGAGCACAATGGCTAGTGTTAAATTTTTGTGAAAGCCCACCTTGCATTAAACTCAGGAATAGGGTATACTAATGACTTCCTTTGTTTCCAAATTGAAGACACCTTTCATACTGAAACTGGTAAGATGACTATCTTGCTAAATTCTAGTAAGATTACTATCTTACCAACAATTTTGGCAAGATAGTAATCTTGCTAAAATTCGTGGCAAGATAGTTATCTTGCTAAAATTTTAGCAAGATAACTATCTTGCCAAACTCTTAGCAAGATAACTATCTTGCCAATTTTACTATCTTGCTACCACATATATAAATATTGAGTCAAAAAGTCTATGAATCTGTTGTACGTAAATGTATAGTCAATCGGGAAAAAAAGCCACGTCAAAATTTCGGGAAAAAAAGCCACGACCGCTGTGGCCTAACGGATGAAGCTATTGCAGTAATATTTGGCGTGTAGAATGGCGACCTCAATATAAGCCCACACGCCGAAAAATAGCTTTCTATGTCTCCTCTATAGTCAACAGCGGGGTCGACATTTTTTGAAAAATTTTGTTCCTGAAAAGGCGGGAAAACGGTAATGTTTCAAAAATTCATAACTTTAGTGTCAATAGCGCTATCTGAATAATTTCTATTGCAATCAAGAGAGAACATGTCTGGCTTTGTCCTCATACTATTGCAAACAGTTCAAGATGTCACGTTGTCTCTGGGCAGGTGTGGCTTTTTTCCCGATGATTTTGACCCATCAGGAAAAAAGCCAGTCGATTGCGAGACCCATAGTGAGCAGTTTTTCTGGATTTCTGGCATGATAACTATGTTGAAAATAATCAGCAATGCAAGTTTTACAAAGCAATACCGTTTGTAGGTGGACAGTCCCTGAAATGAGCAACTTTTGGACTAATATGTCACGTCAGTCGTTTTGACCGCTACACTCCACATTTCATCCTGAAACTGGCACATTTGGCCAAAAAGAGCATTACGAATTCATTGGAAAACACTATTTTGTGGTTAGCCTTCGTTTTAGCAAGTTTTTAAAAATTTGTATGTTTACGTTATATATATTTGATGAAACCTAGCCAGTTTATGCTGCAAACTAAAAAGTTCTATTTAATGCTTTACGAAGGCAATTTGCCTCGGTAAACAACAAATCTAGGGTAAATAAGCGACGCTGAACACGTTGGAACACTCAGAATTGGTCTATATACGCCTTCAGGATATGCTTCGACCAAAGTGGCTTTTTTTCCCGATGAGTGGCTTTTTTCCCCGATTTTGGCTTTTTTCCCCAGGAAATAAATCACATAGTACTCTCTATTGCTACAGTCCAGAGAAGTCATTAATACATGAAAATGATCCGTAGGGGTTGCCATTCTTCAAACTACAAGAAATTTCCCATAATTCCAAAAAATGAGTTCTACACGTCCAAAAGTTTGAAAAAATGGCGTTTTTTCCCGATTGACTATATTATTTTCTCGCAATAATGAATACTTTAAGCCAAAAGCTTACATATTTTTGAGACATTTTGCAAAATATATACCCGATTTTTTGGCCAATTTTTCGCGCGACGGCGGTTAGTCGCTTCGGCGCGACAACATCCAACCCCCCCCCCCAGTTGGTTTTGGGGGTGGTTTGGAAAATGGTTGGGGGTACGTTGATGCCACCCCCGTAGTTTCACCAGATGGTATATATATTTCCCCCAAATTTTCGACCAAATTTACCCCCTTCCAGATTTTTGGACGTTTCCTCCCCCACTTTTGGTTACAAACCCCCGAACCTCCCAGCACATACAACTATTTTTATACCCCCACGACCCCCTCCCCCAAACCTCCCGCCCCCAAATTGTCTAGTTTTATGCCCAAAATCGCATTTTCAGCCGTTTCTGAAAAGCCGAAAAACATTCAACCCTGAAGTACATATAATTAGTATAATAATAATGTATATAATTTTATCATTAAACAGTATATAGTTCTAAACTCGAAATCTTGATTGCCAAAATGTGTCTATGTCAAAAATAAGGCCAATATCGAGTCAGAAAGTCCAGGTTAAAAAGGTCTATATATATATTTCTCGTAATAATAAACAGTTTTAAGACAAAAATTCGGACTTTGTTGAAAATTTTGCCCATTTTTCGCGCCTTCGGAGCGACTGGGGGGGGGGGGGAAGACGTCCCCTAAAGTTTTGGGGAGGGTTGAAAAAAGGGCTGGGGGGCTACCCCCCTCGCCTTACACCTATGGTGGTAGCCGGAATTATGGTAGGTGGGGTTGGCCGGGGTCCGGAAAAATTTAAAAAAATTATTTTAGAAAAATTTTATTTTCTGTTTATTTTGCTTTAGAAATCAGCATAAGTGGACTAATACAATATGGAAGGACTTCCTAGGTTGCCTATGCTGCATGTTGAAGTGAAGCTAAGCACTTGCTCCACTGATTTTGAACCAAAAATATCTGCTGTAAAGTTTCTGGTTTGCATTCTATTTAATTTATAACATATATCTTATATACGTACACAATGTGTTCAATTAGGCATCAGTCCACTTATAGATACATGTATACGTAACTGAGCGCAGCCAGTGTATATAATACGTAATTAGAATATGGTTAATTAGTCTGAATACAAGTTTGGAAATTCGTTTGAATATGGCTTTTTTGTTATAGTATCTGCGGCGTCATTACGAAGAAGACCCTAAAGATTATACTTCAGAAATCGCAGAGCTCAATAAGCTGCGTGAGGTATGCATGCCGAAATAGTTACCAGATATCAGCGGGGATGGGGGAGGTGGGAAGCGCCCTTCTTTTGGATTCCATTTAGGACCTCTCCCACTCGCTTTCAGATGCCCTGTTGTAGTTGCTAAATTTTGATGGTTTCTTGCTCTTCTTCTCGCGATTTCTTGATCAGAACATTTGTATTGGCATATAGGTATTTGAAGGTGGGGGGGTCCCTTGGACAAACCAAAAGTAAAACCATTGAGATGTTTCTGATTTTTTAAATTTAATTTTGCTTTAGAATGCCATCAAAACGGCATGTGATGTAACTGGCTGCTGTGTCCTGAAGAAGTACTATTCCCAGCTCTATCTGCTGAAGTCACGATTCCCTATGGACCAGGGTGACGAAGCCGCGGTCACATTTACCTGGTTAGAGGTTTATGATTTTGTAACAAATAGTGATGCACACTGCTGTATATACATTTGGTTAATATCAGGGTATTTTTGGGATTTTTCGGGAGGGGGGTTCCGGTGGGGGGCCGAGCCCGGGGGGGGAGATTTTTTGCAAAAATGAGCTGAAAATAGGTCTGTTTTGGCGTATTTTACACGTAGAAAGGCAAAACGTTCTCAAAATGCCAGGATTTATATAAGCTTAAAATAGCCATTTTTACGAAAAAATCTCTGGCGAAGCCGGAAAAGTTTTGAAAATTTGCCTATTTTGGCAAAGCTTTGGGCCCCCAAAAAATCCCGGGAGGGGGAAGCAAAAATACCGGGAGGGGGCGATGCAAAAATCCCGGGAGGGGGCTATTTCGGAGGGAGCCCAATTTCGGGGACCCCCGCCCTCCCCCCCCCCGGTAAAAATACCCTGAATATTTTTCCGATTTGAGAAAACTATCCCAGCCGGATATCCGTTTACACTTCAGACAAAGTGATAGCAAATTAATAAGGTATTTTGAAACTGTTTGAAAAAAATTAAAATTCAGCACGCTGTAAAATTGACGAAAATTTGGAATTTTATTTTGAAATTGAAAAATTGTTGAATAGGTATAGAGGTCGGGGGAAAACCAAGGTAGTCACTTTTTGGACTATTTAATTTGTAAATCTTTCGAAATTCGATGAAATAAGATAAATGTTGTTGCAGTGTTTTTTGCGTATATACGTATTTCTTGGCCCTGAGTACTTTTTGACCACTTTAGTTGAGCCAAGCAGTCGATCCGTCGAAATGAGGTTTTTACCGGCTTGCACAAAATTGCCAAGTCCAAATGAAAGAACGCATTAAACCTGCTATGTGGATGACTCTGAGCAAACTAATAACCATTTTTAGGAGTTCGGTAGCAAAAGCACCAATTGGTTTTTGTCACCCCTTGGTTTTATTTTTCCAGTTTTTTTAAAATTCTGCTGGCATGCTTGCTGAGCGTCGCAGGAAGACGATACCGACATTTTTGGAAAGAGCACATGTTGTTCTCATGGAAACTATTAAAAGTTATCAACTACTGTTGACAATTTTCTACAGGCCTTCAAAAATAGGCTGAATTTTTTTGTGGCGGGGCCGAAAATTTTCAAAATGTCAAAAAATTTTCAAATGTGGTATATACGATTTTGCTCGAATTTCGTGTGGTAGGTTAGATGGGTCCTGCAAACTTGCATGCAAATTTGAGCCCACTAGCTGTTGTTGTTGTTCATTTCCGGGCTCTATCAGCTTAGATAAGCTACAAGAGGGCACTTCGGCATCCAGCACACGTCTTGGCATAGTCAGGTCCACACATCGGAGAATCCGGGTTGGAAATGATGTGGGTGATTGGACCCAACCGCTCGGTAGCATAATTTGAGGACTCCAGATGCTTCAGTGTTAACCCAACACAGTCGTGTTCCCGGGAGTTTGGAACCCATTTGCGCCGTTGACCAGACGGATGCCAGGGGGCACCTGTGGGGAACTCCATTTGAGGGGGTCCGTGTCCGTCGGATTTCCCACGGAGGTGGTTCAAAGCCCCCAGCCCACTAGCTCATCACCATCGCCCAAACGGGGAGGTTGATTTTTCCCCACCACTTGCGGGTTCGTTTTTGCCCCGACCTCTATAAGCAGTTGGATATGCGGTCATCAGATTCTGAAAAACTAGGTACCCGGATATGAATATTAAATATCAGGGGCCGATGTTATAAACCGATTTAACCCGGTTAAATCGCTAACCTAGGTTGGACACCGGGTTATCAACCCTAGCCCAATGTTATAAAGATGGGGTTAGCAAAACCCAGGTTTCGCTAATAGGGTTAGGGTTAGGTTTAGGGTTAACCCTTAACCCAATGTTATAACGAAACCTAGGTTTGAAACCCGGGTTAAAATGGGGTTAAATCCAGCAAATCTCAACCCTCCTCAGTGAGGAGGGTCAGCACTTAACCCGGATGAAATTGGATGAAAAAATTAATTTAGAAATTTTTGAAAATTAAGTGGAATACATTTTTCATATTGCTTTTCTTCGTGGTTACATTTTCTGATCTTCAATTTTACTTCAAATTTATCATTTCCTGCTTTCATGAAAAGGGTTCAAAGATTTCAAAGATGAAGATATTGGTTAAAAATGGGGTTAACCCCGAAAATAACCGGGTTAAGTCCTTGCGAGCTGAGTTAGCTGATTGCATAAGCTAATTGAGGTTAACTCGTAGGATAACCGGGTTAACTTAACCTAACCCCGAAAAATGCTTTCTAATACAGGGTTAACCTAACCCAAAAATTTCCGGGTTAACGCCAAAATGGACTTAACCCGGGTTAGCTTTAACCCCATTTTTATAACATCGGCCCCTGGTGTCTTCACTATCTATGTCTATTCATGGAAGCGAAGCGAAGTAGTGAGAGAAAGCAAAAACTGTCGAAATTTTTTAGGCTTGCTCGTTTGGTTGTGAGTTCAGAGAAAAACGATTGAGTTTTATTTCACTATGTTTTTTTCAAGTTTTGGAATTTTCCTCTTCTTGCCCATTCTTCGTTTCTCATTCCTGATTTTTCTTGAGTTCTTATTTTGGTTTGATAAAGGTGTTCATTTTCAGGAATAACTAGATCTTTCTTCTTTGTTGTAGGTTGGATAAATTTTTTGATATGCCCAATCCGGCCTCCTATGATGATATTAATTTTGAGATGGCCTGCATACTTCACAACATCGGCGCCACACATTCTTATCTGGGCGCCCTAGATAGCCGTCTAACCTCTGAGGTGACTGCAGTTTCCACAGTAGTGGATTTTTCTGTTTTGTGTTTTTTGAGTTTTGTCCACTTTTTTGTGAAATTGTTGGGCAACCAATACAAGGGTATTTTTTAGAATTTTTTTGTGGAGGGAGGTTTCCAGGGGATGAATTTTACGAACATGATCCATAAATTGGTATTTTTGTCGTATTTTGAATGGATAAACGCTACAAATTCTCAAATTTGCCTGGGTTTAGACTAAAAATACACATTTTAGGTAGAAAAAATTTGGGGGTGTAGGTCACTTTCGGGAAGGGGCATCTCCTGTAAAAATACCCTAATCGTATAAAATCCGTAAACTCTTAAATTTTATGTATTACGACAGTTTTGTACAGAGAGGAACTTCGGAGGCCAACTAGCATGGCTAAGCTCTGTCTTTATTGGGTACACAATTTCTGTGCATGGATTATTCCAATGGCAAAATTTGGTGCCAAAGTTAGTGCTGGCTTTTTCAAGGCAAAAATTGCTGGAGGGAAAAGTCTGGGGAAGTAGGTATATACCCCTGCCCCAGGCCTGAAGGGGAGGGGGCGAATGTTTTTCAAAAAATGCTTAGAAATAGCTATTTTTGCTGCAGAGCTAAGGATTCTACAATTTTAGCCTAATTTTAAGCTTAAAATGGCCTAAAATTCCGGCGAAGCCGGAAGCATTTTTGAAAAGTTGCCCTCACAATCCCATTTTTCTGTTGACTTTTAAAGTCTGCAGGGTCGGTAGGCCCTAATTCTGGGGGGGCACCCAAGTTTGGGAGGCCCTCCGCCCTGCCTCCTGTAGAAAAAGCCAGAAATGGGCACCCTTTGGTTTGGTTTTGGAGGAACGCCGTGGTCCGTGGATGCAAACAGTCGCTATTCTTGAATTGATGAAAAAATTGATGATGGCTAATGTATAATAGTTTATTAAAAATGAAAAGTTTTTGGGACTGAAAATGCCTTTTTGTTTGCAGTGCTGCCTCCTTACATTAGTTTGTCTCGTTACGAAATTATGGCGCATTTCGGTTCTCTTTGTGCTTTTTTCAATCTCCTTTGTGCTGCAGCAACAATTTATTTACGTTTTTTTATATTTTTCAGGGCATGAAGGTCTCCTGTACTCATTTTCAGTGCGCTGCGTGGGCCTTTCAGCATCTGCGTGATGGACTGGACGCGGAACGCTACAGCACCGACTTTGATCGGCACCTTCTGACCTGGTGTCATGCGCTGATGCTGGTACGGGAGCATGGGCCTCTTTTTGCGGAGTTTTTTTTCTTTCTTTTAAAATCTATTTTTAAGATTTTATTAAATTTCTTGATAGGCAGACAAATATTTACCTAGATTAATAAACTTTGTTACGTATCGCAACTATGTAAAGAGCCATGTTCAAGAAGGACTAGAGCCAGGTGGAGCGGAGCAGAGCTAGAATTAAGTGCTTCTTGCCCACTGACGGATTCAGGAGTTCATGTGACGATGTCTGCTTCAGACACCTCCGGAGCATTTTTGACCACTATTTTGACAGAATTGAAGTTTGTTTTTCCAATAAAATGTATTGCGCCAAGAAGGGCGGCCTGTGCCCTTCGCCCTTCCCTTCTGGATCTCTGCCCCCCCCCTTCTCCCCCTCGTCTTTGCCGGATTTTTTTTATGAAAGCTAGTTTCTTTCGAAATTGGAACTTACATACATAGTGTACGTTTCTGCGGGTAAGCAGTGAATTGTTTGCCTCCACAACCAATTGAAACAGCGCAAGGTCAGGGTATTCTACTTTAAGCTGGAGCTGTGTAGGTCCCAAACTTCCCAATATGCAAAAACATAGAACACAATCCAAGATTTTAGAAAGGACGGGGTTTTTGGCAAAATTATTACCGAAAAGCAGGAGGCTGTGGCAAACGATAACACTTTTTATAGTGAAATATTGACAAAATTTTGCTTTGAACAACCCAAAAGTAGGGGGGGGGGGGTTCAACCCCAAAAACCCTCCCCTGGATACGCCGCCCATGAACAATTCATAGTACGTATATTTAAAAGTTTCAATTTGACATTTTCCTTTGTGTTAATTTTTGAGTTTTTTTCTCTTTCTAGGCTCAATCCCAGGAATGCATTCTGGAAAAGGCCCTGGTGGATGGTCGTAAGTCCAACATTGTGGCAAAGGTGGCCATTCAGTTGGTAGAGTTCTATAAACAGGCCCTGAAAGCCCTTGACAATTCATCGGTTGAAGAAATAGCTGGCAGTGGAAAGCATAGGGTACTTTGGTGGTACTATTATGGTGTTTATTAAACAATTTCAACTAAAATTTTAATGTCAAAATCGGTTATCTGGCGGCAATACTTTTCTTCCGAGCTTTTGCTTACAAACTGCTAGGCAGAACTATTTGACATCTCTTTCTTTTTGATGACGGAAAGATAGGCAGATTTACTTCAAACTGAAGAAAAGGAACGGAAAAAAACGACAAACGGTAGAAATTTGCACCTTGTTTGGATGTCCTATAGGTTGACCTTTTAATCTCCCCCTCCCCGTTTTAGTCTAATGCTAAAGTGCAGGGGGCCGTAGCCGGAAAAATTTGGGAGGCTTCGAGTGTTCCCCTCCCCCACGAAAGCCAACTTAGAGCAGAGGCAGTCCCTGGGGGGGGGGCACTCAGAAGTTTGTAAGGAACAGTGGGTGATTCAGAAACTGACACATTTTCTGAAAATGTCCGTTTTACTAAAAAGCAAAACTTTTCTAAAATTGAAACTTGTTTCCCATAAACAGGATGGTTTTCCCTCCTACGCTGTCGAATCAGATGCATCTCTTACTACCTGTATTTTCCAGTGACAATACAATTTGCTATCTGTTTATTGTTTTATTGAATATTTTATTATTGGGTTGCCGCTTTTTCAACAAAAAGGCAACCCTTTAACTTGGGTATGTCCGTTATTGGGTTGCCGCTTTTTTCTCAAAAAGGCAACCCTTTGTGTTGAGTATGTCCGTTATTTATTATTTATTATTGTGTTGCCCACTTTTCCAAAGGAATGGGCAACACTTTGTTATTGGTCTGTGCTTATTGGGTTGCCGCTTTTTTACACAAAAAGGCAACCCTTTCATCTGGGTATGTCCCTTTATTATTGGGTTGTCGCATTTTTTTTAAAAAAAAGACAACCCTTTGTTATGGCTAAGTTTCTTTATTTATTTATTGTGTTGCCCACTTTTCCAAAGGAAATGGCAACACCTTGTTATCGTTCTGTGCTTATTGGGTTGTCGCATTTTTTAAAAAAAAAGACAACCCTTTGATATGGCTAAGTTTCTTTATTTATTTATTTATTTATTTATTTATTTATTTATTTATTATTCCGGTCAACATTTGTGTCCCCCCTTTTTCTCGAGATTGGCTGGACCGATCGGGCTGAATTTCACAGCACAGTTGTAGGGTGACCTGAAGTGCTCCCGTTTGTAAGGGCGTCCCGATATCTCCCGGATTCCGGGAATGGTGGCTCCCGGAAATTTAAAAATCGTAAGGGGGGACCAAGGGAAACGTAAAAATTTTTTGTCTCCGATTTTGCTTAAAAGTTGGTCATAGGGTAATTCGACCTCGCTGATTTCGAAACTGAAATCGAAATTTCCAGAAAATTTACGGATTTCGAGATATTCGACCCGGAAAATTCCGGATTTTGAAAAATTTCTCCAAAAGTGGTCGATATGGTACTCAAACGAAAGATCACGTCGAGCTGAGCAACTTTCCTTCTTGTGACATTTTCCGGAAATGCGTCTAGCGAAAGTTATAGCCGAAAAACTGAAAATCCGGGAATTCACGAAAACCCGAATTTTGGACTTAAAACTTTTTTGTCTCCGATTTCGCTCAAAAGTTGGTCATAGGGTAAGTCGACCACGCCGATTTCAAAACTGGAATCGAAATTTCCGGAAAATTTCCGGATTTCGAGATATTCGATCCGGAAAATTCCGGATTTTGAACAATTTCTTCAAAAGTAGTCGATATGGTACTCAAATGAAAGAGCTCGTCGAGCTGAGCAATTTTCCTTCTTGCGACATTTTCCGGGAATGCGTTCAGCGAAAATTACGGCCGAAAAACTGAAAATCCGGGAATTTCCGGAAAACCAGGAATTTTAAAAATTGTCCTAAAAGCTGTCAATATGGTACTTATTCGAAAGCTGTCAGCGAGTAGGGAAAAAGTTGTGATAGGGCCAAAGTCTGAAAATGTTCCAAAACTGAGTTTGAGCCCGAGCCAATATAAGCACAGAGGAATAAGAGGAAAATGCGCGACAACCCGTTGATGCCGGTAGGATTTATTGGGTTCCCGCCCTTTTCCAAAGGGTTTGGAACCCTATGTTCTGGGCATGTTTATTATTGTGTTGCCCACTTTTCCAAAGGAAATGGCAACACCTTGTTATTGGTCTGTGCTTATTGGGTTGCCGCTTTTTACACAAAAAGGCAACCCTTTCATCTGGGTATGTCCGTTTTTATTATTGGGTTGCCGCTTTTTCACAAAAAGGCAACCCTTTGTGTTGGGTATGTCCGTTATTTATTATTATTATTATAATTATATTATTATTATTATTATTCTCCGGATTCTTGTCCCCCCCTCTATCTCGAGATTGGAAAGGGGTAGAGAGGTGGTTGATACCCCATTTTGAAGGTCTTGACTTGAACTGCTCCCGGAAGCGGGGAGCCCCGGGGAGCAGAGGTGCTCCCGGAGCACCCCCGTGAGTAAAAATGAGTAAAATAAAAAAAGTTGTCCAAATGAGCTAATTTTGGTATCATTCGAAAGCTCTCGGCTTGGAGTAATGAAAAAGTTGTAATAGGGTCAAGGCCTGAAATGCACTGATTTTGAGTTATGAGGCCGAAAATGGTCAAAAATGGCCAAAAACGGCCGAAATGGCTCAAAATTGAAAGTTCTCAGATCGGGCTCATTCGGTATCATTTGAAAGCTCTCGTTGCGTAGATAAAAAGTTGTAATAGGTTCAAAGCACCAAAATTTACAGAAAATGAGTTACGGGCTCCAAAGGGGTCAAAAATGGACAAAACCGGTCAAAATGGGTCAAAATTGAAAGTAACCGAGACTGCCCAATATGGATATCATTCGAAAGCTCTCGTTGAGTAGATGAAACGTTGTAATAGGGTCAAAGCACCAAAATGTACAGAAAATGAGTTACGGGGCCTCAAAGGGGTCAAATATGTCCAAAGCCGGCCAAAATGGGTCAAAATCAAAAGCTATGGAAAACGACAATATGGGTATCAATCGAAAGATCTCTTTGAGTATATAAAAAGCTGTCATAGGGACAAGGGGTAATATCGTAGGATAATTGACTTATCTTGTTTATAAGAGGAAAAATGCAGCGGCAACCCATTCATGCCAATTTGCTTGTTATTGGGTTGCCGCTTTTCTTACAAAAGCAACCCTTTCATCTGGGTGTCCGTTTATTATTATTATTCATCATCTCGTTACCACCCCTCGTCCCCCCCCTCTATCTCGAGCTTGGGAAGGGGTAGAGAGGTGGTTGATACCTCATTTTGAAGGTCTTGACTTGAACTGCTCCCGGAAGCGCGGGGAGCCCCGGGGGAGCAGTAGGTGCTCCCGGAGCACCCCCGTGAGTAAAATGAGTAAAATAAAAAAGTTGTCCAAATGAGCTAATTTTGGTATCATTCGAAAGCTCTCGGCGAGTAATGAAAAAGTTGTAATTGGGTCAAGGCCTGAAAATGCACTCATTTTTGAGTTAGGAGGCGAAAAATGGTCAAAAAATGGCCAAAAACGGCCAAAATGGCTCAAAATTGAAAGTTCTTCGGATCGGGCTCATATCGGTGTCATTCGAAAGTCCTCATTTGATAATATAAAAAAGTTGTGGTCAGGCCAAGCTACCAAAATCGCCGAAAAATTCGAGTTACGTGAGCTCACAAAGGGGTCAAAATGGTCAAAGCTGGCCAAAATGGCCCAAAAATAAAAGTAGCGGAAATCACCAATATGGCATCATTCCGAAAGCTCCGTTGAGTAGATAAAAAGTTGTAATAGGCCAAAGTGCCAAAGTGTA